>CM045744.1:1021840-1181840 GCA_024760905.1 Plotosus lineatus | reverse complement strand
GGCCTGCGCGCCCCCGCCCTCCTTCACCCGGAAAAGCCCGTTGTTCCTTTGGAAATACGGAGGAAAAGGAGAGGCTGCAGAGGGGGACGAAAAACGCGGAGGACATGTGTTCCCTCTGTCATCATGGGAAATGTCCGCGCGATCGCCAACAAGACGGAGGAGCTGGCGGCGCTGACCCGGCAGCAGAGGCAGTACCGGGACTGCAGCCTCATGTGTTTCTCAGAGACGTGGCTGAATGAACTCACACCGGACTCTGTGGTTTCTCTTAACGGATTTACACTCGCGCGTGCAGATCGGAGTGTAACGGAGAGCGGTAAGAAGAAAGGAGGGGGCGTGGCGGTCTATGTGAATGAGCGATGGTGCCACCCGGCAAACGTGCACGTGAAGGAGCAGCTATGCACGCGGGACGTGGAGCTGCTCACGGTGAGCGCCAGCGCCATATTATCTACCGAGGGAGTTTTCACACGTGATTGTGTTTTGCGTGTACATTCCGCCCTCGGCTGATGCGGCGGCCGCGTGTGAGCGTCTACACAGCGCCGTTAATCAGACACAGACTCGTCACCCCCGCGCCATGATTCTGATCAGCGGGGATTTTAACCACGCCCCTCTCTCCGCCTCTCTTCCGACGTTCACGCAATACGTAAAGTGCGCCACAAGAGACAATAAAACACTGGACTTACTGTATGCAAATGTGAAGGACGCTTACAGCTCCTCCCCCCTCCCCCCACTGGGACGCTCAGACCACAACCTGGTCTACCTGCTCCCCCAATACACACCCAGGGTGCGAAAGGAACCTGCACAGAAGAGGTCTGTGAAAGTGTGGACCGAGGAGACCAACGAGAGGCTTAGGGACTGTTTCCAGACCACAGACTGGAGCATGCTCTGTAACTCCTTTGGTGATGACATCGACGGCCTCACACACTGTATCACCGACTACATGAACTTCTGCGTGGACAGCACCGTGCCAACACGGAGAGTACGGTGCTTCTCCAACAACCACCCATGGGTCACCCCTGAGCTCAAAGTCCTCCTGAACCAGAAAAAGAGGGCTTTAAAAGAGGGCTTTCATCTCGGGGGACAGAGAGGAGCAGAAGAAGGTCCAGCGTGAGCTCCAGTGGAGGATCAGGAGGGCAAAGAAGGACTATGGGAAGAAGATGGAGGAGAAGCTGGCTCAGAACAACGTGCGGGACGTCTGGAGAGGACTAAAGACCATGTCTGGATTTGGGCAGAGTTTCAGAGGGACAGCTGATGGTGACCAGCGCTGGGCGGATGAACTAAACTGCTACTTCAACAGGTTTGATTCTCCCCCCTCCCCCTCTGCACCCCTCCCCGTTCCCCTCCCCTCTCCACACGTCTCCAGACCAGCTGACACCTCCCCCCTCCCCAGGCCAACTTCACTTGACTGCTACAGCCCGACAGACACATCCCCCTCCCTCTGCAGCCCACCCCAGCCCCCCCTCTCCCTCACATCAGACCAGGTGAGGAGACAGCTGAGGCGACTAAATCAGAGGAAATCTGAAGGACCTGATGGCATCAGTCCCAGGCTGCTGAGGACCTGCGCAGACCAGGTTCCCAAAACAGCACAAGCGAAGGAACCAGCCCACTACAGACCTGTCGCCCTGACCTCCCACCTCATTAAGACCATGGAAAGGCTCCTCCTTGAACACCTCCGCTCTATGGTGAGCCCCACCCTAGACCCGCTGCAGTTTGCCTACAGGCCCAACATCGGAGTAGAAGACGCCGTCATCTACCTTCTGCAGCGGGCACTCACCCACCTGGAGATCGCCGGCAGCGCTGTGAGGGTCATGTTCTTTGACTTCTCCAGCGCCTTCAACATCATCAGGCCAGCGCGCCTGCGGGGGAAGCTGGAGGACGTGGGAGTGGACGGGTACCTTGCTGCCTGGATTATTGACTACCTTACTAACCGTCCACAGTACGTGCGGCTGCGCGGCTGTAAGTCAAAGGTGGTAGTCTGTAGCACGGGGGCACCGCAGGGCACCGTCCTCTCACCCTTCCTTTTTAACATCTATACCTCGGACTTCATATATAACACAAACAGCTGCCACCTCCAGAAGTTCTCGGACGACTCCGCCATCGTGGGGCCGTGTGTCAGAGGAACGAGCTGGAGTACCGGTCGGTCATCGTCGACTTCGTGGACTGGTGTGAGCGCAACCACCTGTGCTTGAACACTAGGAAGACGAAGGAGATGGTGGTCGATTTCAGGAGAAGCACTCAAACACACACACACACACACATTTACTAGTGAACATCCAGGGACAGGACATTGAGACAGTGGACAGTTTCAAGTACCTGGGTGTTCACCTTAACAATAAACTGGACTGGTCCCACAACACCAACGCCCTGTACAAGAAGGGCCAGAGTCGCCTCCACCTTCTGAGGAGACTCAGGTCCTTCGGCATATGCTGAACCTCTGCTCAGGACATTTTATGACTCTGTGGTAGCCTCTGCAATCCTCTACGCTGCCATCTGCTGGGCCCGGGCAGCACAGAGCGGGACAGAAAGAGACTGAACAAGCTGGTCAGGAGGGCCAGCTCTGTCCTCGGCTGCCCACTGGACTCTGTGGAGGAGGTGAGTGAGAGGAGGATGGTAGCAAAGCTCACATCCATCCTGTTCAACAGCTCTCACCCACTGCACCAGACTGTCGAGGAGCTAAGCAGCTCCTTCAGTGGACGACTGAGGCATCCTCAGTGCAGGAAGGGGCGCTACACGCAGGTCGTTCATTCCACCGCTATCCAGACTGTACAACGCCACTTTGTAACTGTCTGTGAAAATACCGGTTATGTGCAATAAAAACCCCCGCGCACTTTAATCAACCACATCTACCCCACTGTGAACCATATCAACCCATCTACTCTGCACTCAGATACATTACACTTTAATATAGGCCAGTCTATAAAGTTGCTCCATTCTTTTCTTTTATTGTTTAGTAATTTATACTATTTATGTATCTATTTATTTATTTACTTATATAATACATGTATGTGTGTATGTTTGTACTTGTATCTATTTTTGCACCCCCTACTGATAGTACCTCAAGAGCCTGTAACAGTGAATTTCTCCATTGTGAGATTAATAAAGCTGTATCTTATCTTATCTTACAGGTGTGGAGATCAGACTCTCATGTTTGTCAGTGAGTTTTTATTTTATTTTTCATATTTTAATGAAATGATTATGGTGGTACATTTTGAATCATATAATAAGAAATAATACACAGAGTCCAGAGGGAAAGGAGATTTTAAACTATTTTCAAAGCAAAAAGAGACTTTTTTTCAGTGATGGTACTTTTCTCATGTCAGAGAGTATGCAAAGTGTGTTTGTGTGTGTGTGTGTGTGTGTGTTTATCTCATAATCTCCTGTGTAACTGTTTGTTGCTATTTTTTCGATCAAAGCCCATTTTCATCAGGTTTTTGTTTTCGTGCTCTGTTCATGTTCATAAATAAAGTTATCTCTCAGATGTAGGTGCATTAAAAAGTTGAGGTGTGACGTTGTGAATTCACATCGAGAGAGGCCTCGGTGATTCTTGACGGTAGTTTGCGGGATCTGGTTTATCTCAAAGACTCTGAAAAAATGTTGAATCTTTCTCTATTTATTTCTATAATTAATTTCTCAAAACACAAACTTCAGTTCTACTCATATTTAACTTGAATTTAATCAGCCGAGCTTATTTTAGTTCAAGTGTGAGATAATAAATAACGTAGTAAATAAAGTCGATGTACTGCAGGGAGGGAGAGGAGTTCATTTCATGACCAGTATATTCAGTAACACCAGTACAAAGATAAAGATAAATAATAAATAAAGAATCAAGTGTGACAATCAACATTTCCATGACAGCTGGTGCAGGTTGTGTAAGAGACCAGGTAGATTCTGTACTTATAAAAGTGCACAAACTGAACCGGATGATGTTCTATTTTTAAAACAAAAAGTCATCATCACACTGAATATTGAATTAGTTTCATTCATTACTGTTGACTATGCTTTATAGGATGTTTATTTCGAAATCTTAAATTTAATTTCATAATTATATGTAAATATAAATGGAGCCATGAGGCGGGGGAGGGGAGGGGTGGCACTAACAAGTGTCTCTCCCCCTTATGCCTGTCCCAAGCCCAGAGAAATGCAGAGGGTTGCAACAGGAATGGCATCTGGCGTAAAACTTTTGCCAAACTACAAAATGCAAACCATAAACACAAATCTCATACCGGATCGGTTGAGGACCGGGTTAACAACGACCGCCATCAGTGCTGTTAGCCAACAGGGTACTGGTGAAAATTGGACTATTGTTGG
The DNA here is from genome assembly GCA_024760905.1 of Plotosus lineatus. NCBI lineage: Eukaryota > Metazoa > Chordata > Actinopteri > Siluriformes > Plotosidae > Plotosus > Plotosus lineatus. The sequence goes on along the minus strand of CM045744.1, from coordinate 1,177,535 downwards.
TCGAAGATGTCGAAGAAGGAGAGGCGGGAGGCGTGTCCGTAGGCAGAGAGAAAAGAGGAAAGGCACGAATCTAGGACTGAGAGTAGGGACTTTGAATGTTGGAACTATGCAAGGAAAAGATAGAGAGCTGGCTGATATGATGCAGAGGAGGAAGGTGGACATACTATGTGTTCAGGAGACCAGGTGGAAAGGTAGCAAAGCTAAAAGCTTGGAGCAGGAGTTTAAGCTGTTTTATCATGGTGTGGATGGGAAGAGAAATGGAGGACTACATCTTGAAGGAGGAGTTTGTCAGGAATGTTCTAGAAGTGAACAGAGTGTCAGACAGAGTGATGAGTCTCAAGTTAGAAATTGAAGGTGTGATGTTCAATGTTGTTAGTGCTTATGCCCCACAGACAGGATGTGAGCTAAAAGAGAAGGAGATTCTGGAGTGACTTAGATGAAGAGATGCAGAATACCCCCAGAGGTGAAAGAGTGGTCATTGGTGCAGACTTCAATGGACATATTGGTGCAGGAAACAGAGGGGACGAGGAAGTGATGGGCAGGTTTGGTATCCAGGACAGGAACACAGAAGGACAGATGTTGATCGATTTTGCAAAAAGGATGGAAATGGCTGTGGAAAATACTTTCTTCAAGAAGAAACAGGAGCATATGGTGACCTATAGAAGCGGAGGAAGGAGCACACAAGTAGACTACATCTTGTGTAGGCGATGTATTTTGAAGGAAGCCAATGACTGCAAAGTAGTGGTGGGTGAGAGTGTTGCCAAACAGCATAGGATGGTGGTATGCAGGATGACGCTGATGGTGCGGAAGATGAAGAATGCAAAGGTAGAGCAGAAAACAAAGTGGTGGCAGTTGAAAAAGGAAGAGGGTCGTGTTATTTTCAAAGAGAAGTTGAAAATGGCTTGGGTGGTCAGGAAGTGCTTCCAGATGACTGGACAACCACAGCAAATGTGATCAGGGACACAGATAGGAGAGTACTTGGTGCGTCCTCTGGAAGGAAAGTAGATAAGGAGACTTGGTGGTGGAATGAGGAAGTGCAGGAGTGTGTACAAAGGAAGAGGTTAGCTAAGAAGAAGTGGGACATTGAGAGGACTGAAGAGAGTAAACAAGGAGTACACAGCGTAAGCCATGCAATGAAGTTATGGGAAAGAATAGTGGAAGCTAGACGAAGGGCAAAGGTCAGCATTTGTGAACAACAGTTTGCTTTCATGCCAAGAAAGAGCACCACAGATGCAGTGTTTGCCTTGAAGATGTTAATAGAAAAGTACAGAGAAGGTCAGAAAGAGCTGCATTGTGCCTTTGTGGATCTGGAGAAAGCATAAGACAGAGTGCCGAGAGAGGAACTGTGGTATTGCATAAGTAAGTCTGGAGTGGCAGAGAAGTATGTTAGAGTGGTGCAGGACATGTATAAGAAATGTAAAACAGTGGTGAGGTGTGCTGTCGGTGTGCCCGACGAATTCAAGGTGGAGGTGGGACTGCATTAAGGGTCAGCTCTGAGCCCCTTCTTGTTTGCTATGGTGATGGACAGGCTGACAGACGAGGTGAGACAAGAATCTCCATGGACGATGATGTTTGCAGATGACATTGTGATTTGTAGTGACAGAGAACAAGTGGAGGAAAATCTAGAGAGGTGGAGGTATGCTCTGGAAAGGAGAGGAATGAAGGTTAGCCGCAGAAAATCAGAACACATGTGTGTGAATGATAAAGACCCAGGAGGAACGGTGATGTTACAGGGAGCAGAGATAACGAAGGTGGAGGAGTTTAAGTACTTCGGCTCAACAGTCCAGAGCAATGGAGAATGTGGAAAAGAGGTGAAGAAGCGTGTGCAGGCAGGCTGGAATGGTTGGAGAAAAGTGTAAAACTGTAGAAATGGAATCTTGAAAAAGACCAAAGAATCTTGATTGGTTAGGGGGGTCTTTAAACAGTTCTTAGTATTATTGGTTTGTTTTTCTTGAAAAGAATTTCACACCAGATTGATTCTCAGCCCCCCTCCCTGAATCACCACTTTATCGTGGTGGAGGGGTTTGTGTGACCTAATTCTCCTAGGAGCTATGTTGTTGGGGGCATGATGCCCCTGGTAGGGTCACCCAAAGCAAACAGGTCCTGGGTGAAGGTCCAGACAAAGTGCGATTCAGAAGAACCCTATGACATCTCAGAAAGGTCAAAGGAAGCAGTCGCCCTTGCCCGGACGCGGGTCACCAGGGCTCCTTTCTGGAGCCAGGCCTGGGGGAGGGGCTCGAAGGCGAGCGCCTGGTGGTCGGGCTTCTGCCCATGGAGCCTGGCCAGGCCTAGCCCGAAAAGGAGACATGGATCCACCCTCCCATGGATCCACCACCCGTGGGAGGAGTTTTAGGGGTCGGGTGCAGTGTGAATTGGGTGGCAGTCGAAGAAATGGGTTCTGTCGGACCGATCCTCGGCTACTTACTCTGACCCTTGGGACACAGACAGTCACCTCTCTGGCAGGGAAGGAGCCTGATTTGGTGCGTGAGGTGGAGAGATATCGACTAGATATAGTCGGGCTCACCTCAATGCATAGCATGGGCTCTGGAACCATCCATCTCGAGAGAGGCTGGATCTTATTCTATTCTGGGGTTGCTCATGGGGAGAGGCGGCGAGTCGGTGTGGGTATTCTTGTTGCCCCCATCGCGGTGCGCAAATGTTGGGGTTGTCCCCGGTTGATGAAGGGGCAGCTTCCCTCCGTCTTCGGGTGGGGGGACGGGTCCTGACTGTTATTTGTGCTTATTCACCAAATAACAGCTCAAAGTCCCCACTCTTTTGGAGTCTTTGGGGATTATTGGAGAACGCTCTCAGTCAGACAAGGGTGGAATTCACCCTCTATGTTGGGAATGAGGTCCTGCCCCAAGTGAAAGAGTTAAAGTATCTTGGGGTCTTGTTGACGAGTGAGGGAAGGATGGAGTGAGAGATGGACAGACGGATCGCTGCAGCCTCTGCTGTTAAGCGGTGCCTGTACCTGTCCATCGTGGTGAAGAAGGAGCTGAGCCGCAAGGTGAAGCTCTCAATTTACCAGTTGATCTATGTTCCAACTGTCACCTATGGTCACGAGCTTTGGGTAGTGACCAAAAGAACAAGATCACGGATACAAGCGGATGAAATGAGCTTCCTATGCCAGGTGGCAGGGTTCTCCTTCGAGATAAGGTGAGAAGCTCAACCATCCGAGGAGAGCTCAGAGTAGATCCGCTGCTCCTCCGCATTGAGAGGGGCCACTCGAGGTGGCTTGGGCATCTGGTCAGAATGCCTCCCGGACGCCTCCCTGTGGCGCTATCATTAAAGCAGGTATCAGTCGGGAAAAGTGCAATTTTTGTTTTCTGCACTAGTTGTTGGAGTTCACAGTTTTGGTATGATAGACCTTACATTTACAGTGGTACCTCACCTTACGATAGTCTCAGCAAACGAAAATCCAGGTTACCAAAACATTTTCCAATTTTTTTTGGCTCTGTATACGAAACAAATTCTCCTTACGAAACATGCCAAATGCATCATTCAAACATTAAAACGCGGCATTCAAACATTCAAACAATGCACAAGCTGCTCTCCTACTGACTATCTTCCAACATTCCGTCTCGCTGACCTCCCATTGGCTCAGAGGAAGAACACAGCTCCCTCCCATTGGCTATTATGGAGCTGCATCTCCCATAATGGTTTTTTTTTTTTGTGTAAAGGACAGAGTTACTGTTGTTTCATGAGTTTTTTGAGTCATTGCAACTTTATTTTTTGACTCAGGCTTCTGACCTTCCATAAACATTTGTAAAATTATAACTCTGCTAAGAAGACATGGTCAACACGCGCGCACACACACGCACACACGCACACACACACACAGGAGTGTGATTTCAAGTGCAAGTGAAAAGAAGAAGCTGGCATGCGGTTGAGTGATATCACAAAGGAATAAGGCCAAACCTGTCTACCATCAGTACAATATTGAAGCAGAATGAGGTCTTAAAAGGTATGCTTTTATAATTTTTAAAGGGTTTACTGGGTAGTATTGGGGGCCTTTGAACAAGTCACATGTTTTACATGTAAAATCCGGTTCAATTCTACGAAAAAATCAGGTTAAGAAAAAGGCTCGGTGAGGTACCACTCTATTTGCAAAAAGTGCAAACCTTAACATTTAATACATTCTGAGTAGTTTAGTTAATTTTTAACACCATAACCATGGTCATTGTCTTCATTAGTATTTCTGTTATTATTATTACAATCATTACTTTTTGTGTTACCATCAATATTATTAACAAAGATCGAAAGTCGTTTCACTAAAAGGTAAGAAATTAAAAATTGTAACTGTGCATATGATGCATGATCAATTGCTGCAGTTAGTACAGCTTGAGATGACGGTTTCCACGTCTGGGACTGATGTACTAATGCATCGCACCATAAGCCATTTTGGTTTGACTTAATTGGTTTACTGCAGAATCCACACTTGCGTTTCCATCTTGGACAAGCTCAGGGTCCTGGCCCTGGGTTGGGGTGTCCGTCAGCTGACAAGACCAGCAAAATTAGAGTCAGGTAGATCAGAGAAAGCAGTTGGTTGTAAACAAGGCTAGTTGATCTTCTTAGACTTCCATAACTACATGAAGATGATTGCTTGTTATTAATGCCATTTTGCTTTTGTTTATATCTTTGTTTCCAATTGAAATTATGATGTTTCATAACATAAAGTTCATTAAATAGCCATAAATACTGCCTGTGGTTGGGCCAAGGTGATGTTATGGCCTTCTGTTTGTCCGATTAACAGAAGGCTGGAACATTCCGCGCCATTATTATAACCAGTGCCAGTAAGATGGTAATTGTCCAGCCTGGTCACCCCCATGATTGATGTTTACGTCTGTGGCTTCTGGGATTGCCGGACTTTTATTCACCTCCAACCCGTTCATCTACGAGAACGGCGTTGGTCAGTCTGGCTGTCTGGCCGAACGCAGTGTGGGGACAACTCATGGCCATCGTCTCCGCCATTGACGTAGATTTGTCCTCCAAATACCTTCCACCCATGATCCTGGAAACTTCAAAAATAATGCTGCTAAATTTTCAGTTAAAGTTTGCAATTTTTCGAGCGGAAAAACTTTTTCGAAGCGGGACCCCAACCGGGAGCTCCTCCAGTAGTGAAACAGATATAATGTAGTTTTTAAAAAGTCTAAACCTCTTTGTCATCAGATTAGCAGTTTATGGAGTCTCATTCAAAGTGGGTGATGCTTCCTGTTTACTGGCATCTCGCATGTTGTTTCCGGAAATCAAACAGAAAACAAAGGGCTGGGTAGGAAGGGGTTAATGTACAGAAGAGGACAGGGATATAATGAGATGTGTGTCCAGTTCAGGAGCAGAAGGTGAGAGGAAGAACAGCAGAAAGACGCCTGAACAAGTTCACAACACTCCCCTGGGAGGATTTACACTCATCAGTGCACAGGTAAAGTCCAGGATTAACATTACAGGTGTGGAGACCAGACTCTCATGTTTGGAGTTGAGTTTTTATTTTATTATTCGTATTTTGGTGAAATAATTACAGCAGTGCATTCTGAATCATAAAATAAGAAATAATACACAGTATACAGAGGGAAATGTGATTTGAATTGTTTTTAAAGTAAAAAGTGACTTTTTTCAGCGATAGGACTTTTTTCATGTCAGAGGGGAGAGGATGCAAAGTAAATGTGTGTGTGTGTGTGTGTGTGTGCGTGTGTCTATCAAGTAGTTTCTTGTATAACTCTGTGTTGCTATTTTTTGGATCAGAGCCCATTTTTATCAGAATTTTGTTTTCCGACTCTTTTCATGTTCACAAATAAAGACCCCACTCAATCCTAGGTGTATTTAAAAGGTGTAGCATGAGGTATAACACTGTGAATTCACATCGAGAGAGGACTGGGTGATTCTTGACTGTAGTCTGTGGTGCGTCTCAGGGCAGTGGTGGCCCAGTGGTCAGGTGCTGTATTACTGATCCCAAGGTCATGAGTTCAAGCCCTACTATCAATGGGTTTTCACCGTGGTGCACCTAACTGGGTTATCAAAGGTCAGCCATGTCCCTCACTGTATTTTGTGAGTTGCATGTAAAGGAACCATCACTGACTTTCATCAAGAGTCGCTGTATAGCCGTCAGCGTGGTTCCGCCCTGCGGTGGCCTGGTGAGCCGTCCTGCATGATTATAAACATCCTGTATGAGTATAAATTATTGAGTACATACTCTGTCCGGGGTGTACTCTGCCCTTGTACATACTTTGTCCAGGGTGTACTCTGCCCTTGCCCAGAGTCAGATGAGATGAGCACCAGCCTCCCCGTGACTCCAATTGGGATTAATATTCCAGAATAAATGCATGATAACTTGTGATCTCATTCATTTCTCAAAACACAAACTTCAATTCTACTCATATTACATTTTATTTAATAATCATAACTAAAAGATCTCATTTTATTTAAAGTGTGAGTAAATAATTGCGGTGAATTAATGTCCTTGCGACGTATCACCTAGCCTATCAAGATCAAGAATAAATAATCAAATGTAAATAAAGTCAATGCACTGCAGTGAGGGAGAGGAGTTCATTTCACGATCAGTATATCCAGTATCCTGAGGAATGGGTTTACTTAAGCCACGCCCCCTTGCCGGTCTCCTCTCTCTGTCGTACAGTACTGGCGCGCCAGTATATCACACACAGATGATGGATTTCTATTCTTTTTAAACTGAAATGTTTAAGTCATCGTCTTTAACTGAACACAAGATAAACAAATACGATAATATTTAATAAACTTAATTCTGGCATCCGGCATCAAAACAGCAGGTTGGTTTTCATATGAAGGGGAAAAAAACAGCTTGATACAAATTTTATTACTTTTAGAATTAATAATGAAAAAGCATCAATATGTAAAATATAATAAAAAAAAAATGTTTTATCCTTTATTAATTTATTTGTCTTTATTTCCAGACATGAGTGATAAATGGGTATTTGCTGTGCTGCTCTTCTCAGGTCAGTGTTTTATGCACGAGAAGTTGTGCGAGTTTCGGTTCAAATACAAAGTTTGAACGGCGTTTGTGTATAAATCTGATCAATTCTGTGTTAGTGTTGTGTGTTGTATTTGGATCTTGATCCAGTTGCAAAAATATGAGATTAGGATTTAAGTTGTGTTTATTTATGACCAATGTCTGTTATTATTATTATTATTATTATTATTATTATTATTATTATTATTATGTTTTTCCCTGCAGTATGTGGTATCGGGGCAGATATTCCTCATCGCTATCATTTTGTGAATGAGAATAAAACCTGGAGTGAAGCTCAGATTTACTGCAGAGAGAAATACACTGATCTCGCCTCCATCAACAACATGGAAGAGATGATGAAGCTGAACCGCACACTGAAGAAGGAACCTGCAGAGAAAGCTTGGGTCGGCCTACAGAGAGAGGACTCTGGGAAATGGAAGTGGTCTCTGGGAGAACAAACTTTCTACACAGACAAAGACTCTTACAGGAACTGGGGCAGTGGACAACCAGACAACTACGGGGGAAATGAGTCCTGTGTTGAGATGCTTAAATCCAGTGGATTGTGGAATGATAACAACGTTGATTATTTGAATCCTTTTGTGTGTTATAATGGTATGAATTTACAGATATATGTTTATGGTATTTAAATATAAAAATATCCTGACTGTGAGTGTGTTGTTAGTTTTATTTGAATTTTTAATTGATTTTGTTTGAATTTAAATTAAAGACTTAAATTTGGTTTAATGATGGATATTTATTCATGACGTAAAATAAACATCTTTCAGAAAAGAAGACAGGAAGTGATAAGTACATATTTGTTCCTGAGATAAAGACCTGGCGTGACGCTCAGACCTACTGCAGAGAAAACTACATGGACCTGGTCAGTGTGAGGAACCAAACTGAGAATGAGGAGATCTGGACACTGAGTTTAGCTTCACCAGACCGTGTTTGGATCGGTCTGTTTCATGATTCCTGGGAGTGGTCAGATCAAAGTTCTTCCTCTTTCAGATACTGGAGTTCTGATAAACCCAGTAGAGATTGGAACTGCGCTGCAGTGTCTGGATCTGAGAATCACTACTGGAGTGATGTGAAGTGCACTGAAAACCTCCCGTTCATCTGCCATGAGAGTGAGTCTCATTACCCTTATTCAACATGAGAGTGAGTTAAATGATGGAATAAGCTAAATCGCAAAAATATTTCAAATTTAACTCCAGAGGAATTAGAACATTGTGTAATTTAAAAAGTAAACTAAATTCCATCAGTATTTTCCAGATTTGTTTCTTACTGATATTCATTTTAATTATTTTGTACTTGAACATTTTGATTATGTCTTACACAATTTACTCTTCAGAGAGACTGATCCTGATCAAGCAGAGTCTGAGCTGGTGGGAAGCTCTGCATTATTGCAGGAACCATCATCATGATCTGGTCTCTGTGCGAACTGAGGAGATGCAGCTCTGGGTGAAGGAAGCGACTCGAAACGCCTTCACCGAACACGTGTGGCTCGGACTACGTCACAACTGCATCCAGCGTATCTGGTTCTGGGTTTTCGGAACAATGCTTTGCTATGAGGAATGGGCCCCGGGAAATGGAATGTGGAATGAAGACTGCAACCATGAGAAGAGAAGCGGAGCGGTGCAGTCTGGAGGAGAGCAGCAGTGGGTCGACCTGCCCGAGAACCACAAACTCAACTTCATCTGCACGACCTATGACGGTCAGTCACAGTGTTTTTAGATACAGCTGCTCTCATCAGGTTTTTCTAGATTTACAATTAAAATCTTTCTCTTTTATTTATATGATTGATGAAGAAATTCCCGGACAACTTGAACTCTGAAGACGGAAGCTGTGGCCATCATCTGTATCCAACATCAGCAGATCTACACTACAGTCTCATATATACCAGTCTATGCATTACTGTTATATTATATTCTCTTTATCCACATGTTTGATCACATTTTTAATATTTTATTAAGTAAATTGCACTGTGTCCATTAACCATGATCTTTTAATATATTACCATTCGTTCAGTTCAGTTAATTTTCTGTAACCGCTTAATCCTAGATCTAGAGTCGCGAGGAGGTTGGCGCCCATCTCAGCCAACTCCGGGCGAGGGCTGAGTACACCCTGGACAGCTCCCCAGGCCATTGCAGGGCAGAAACACGCTGACGGCTTTGCAGTCTACTCTTGTCGAAAGTCAGCAAGAGTTCTTTTACATGCCGAACATCAGAGACAGTGAGAGACATGGCCGGCCTTTGATAACCCAGTTTGCTGCACTAAGGGGGGGGGGGGGGACTCAAACCCCCAACCTTTGGATTAGCGATCCAGCACCCTACACCACTAAACCACTACTGTACTGTCCGCTTATTACCATTTGTATACTGTATTATAAATATTTTACTTGCTTTTCTTATTAATAGAGGCTTCACAGTTATTTCAGGGAAAATATGGCTGTGTTTAGCTGACATAGATCTTTAAACTACAGTATGTTTATTTTTATTTTGTTTTTTTATTCAACATGTTACATTTTCCTTTATATGACGAGTTCCCTTCGGCTTTTTTCCTTTATCAGGGGTCGCCACAGCGACGATTTGGTTCATAGGTTTTTACATCGGATGGCCTTCCGACACAGTCCTTTTAGCAAGGGACAGAAACACGCTGACGGCTTTGCAGCTCCTCTTTATGAAAGTCAACAATGGTTCTTTCACATGAACCTCTCACCATAGACAGTGAGAGACATTGATAATATAACCCAGTTAGCTGCACTGGGGGGACAGTGACAACCTATTTCTATAAAATAAATACATAAACCATAGACAGTGAGGGACATGGCCTGCCTTTAAAAACCCAGTTAGCTGCACTGAAAAGGAAAATATACTGATAATTTACACTCCTACACAAAGTTTAAAACACTCAGCTTTGCAACCAGTGATGCTGAAATGTACATTATTCATGAAGTTTATGCACGGTACATGTTTTCCACTTCTGGTTCTGGTTTTGTTCTGTAAGCCCTGCTGCAGGTTTCAAGATGAGTTTATAACTAAAACTAAGGGCGTAGGCTGGGGGTGCACAGGGTGCACGTGCACCACCCACAGCAGGAGTTGAGTTCCGCTGGACAAGAAATGATGTGTATTGTAGAAGTGTATCACATCATCATGTTCTCTGGTGCACATACTGCTTTATATAACTGTATAATGGTGCTTCATTTTTTTTTTTATGTTTTGCTATACTTAAATGCTTGTTGAGAATAATCAAATGATATGCTTAAAGGGCCATTGTTCATGTCTATTGTAAAAGTGCATGCTGGGTACCCGTGACACACCGAGACTTCCACTGTCAGTGTGATCTTCAACAGATCAGATAGTTTCTAGTTGTAAATAACTTCGAGGTCAGGAGGTGGGGGGTGTGTGGGGGCTGGGACGCACCTGGAAAGAGCCCAGATTTATCGCATTCTGTTGAGATAACAACGCATCAAAGACCCAGTCATAAACCCGGAAGGAGGAACCTGGTCTGCAGCCCTTAAAAGCACACCCCCGCGAGGGAGACCTCAGACCTTTACTAGCGTGTCTTTTATGCATGTTTGGTTGGTCTCCGTCCTTTGCAAACGACGCAATAAAGCTTCTCATATTCAACTCAAAACCAGTCTCCAATCGTCTTCTTCCACATTCAACGGATCCAACAGTTTTCACAATCTTATAAATAAACTTAATGACTGTTATTGAAGAGAAAGTTGGAGATAAGTTCCGCATGACTAGAGTCAGGAAGTAAACCGTAAGTTAACGTGTAATGGGCACTGAGCAATCCCGAGCTGACCAATCAACAAACATAATATTATCAGTAAGCAATAATAGCTGAGCACTGTCAATCAAACAAAGTGTGAGTGTGAGAATAAAGCACAGTTTCTTAATACCACCTCCAGTTCCTACACATGTGTTAGAACACAAACACTGACCCACAGAGAATGAATGGCTAAAATAATCATAAGCCATCCAGCCTGGATTTGCAGCCTAATGCTCAGTACTTTTAGAAAATTAATAGTATGTTTTTGTGCTGTAAATATGAATTAATATTTGTTTGTGCCTTTGAATAGAGAAATAACTTTAGCTCAATTTGTAAATGTATTTAGGACATGTACTTGAAATGCAGCCGTGAGGGAGGGGCCAGTGTCTCTCCCTCACGCAGGTCCCAGGCCCTGATAAATGCAGACGGTTGGGTCAGGAAGGGCATTCGGCATGAAACAAATGCCAAATAAAATATGTGAGTAACAACAAAAAAAATTCATATTAGATTGGTCGAGGCCCGGGTCAACAATGACCGCCATCAGTGCTGTTAACCAACAAGGTGCTGGTGGAAATTGGACGACTGTTGGTCGAGGACAAGGCGCGAGGTGTGTCCGTAGACAGAGAGAGAGAGAAGAGGAAAGGCATGAGTCTAGGACTGAAAGTAGGGACTTTGAATGTTGGAACTATGACTGGAAAAGGTAGGAAGCTCGCTGACATGATGAGGAGTAGGAAGGTGGATATACTGTGTGTTCAGGAGACCAGGTGGGAAAGTAGCAAGGCTAGAAGCTTGGGAGCAGGGTTTAAGCTGTTTTTTTCCATGGTGTGGATGGGAAGAGAAATGGAGTAGGAGTCATCTTGAAGGAGGAATTTGTCAGGAATGTTAGTGTCAGGCAGAGTAATGAGTCTCAAGTTAGAAATTGAAGGCGTGATGTTCAATGTTGTTAGTGCTTATATTCCTCAGACAGGATGTGAGCTAGAAGAGAAGGAGAGATTCTAAAGTGAGTTAGATGAAGTGATGAAGAATACCCCCAGAGAGGTGAAAGAGTGGTCATTGGTGCAGACTTCAATGGACATGTTTGTGCAGGCAACAGAGGGGCGAGGAAGTGATGGGCAGGTTTGGTATCCAGGACAAGAACGCAGAAGGGCAGATGTTGGTAGATTTTGCAACAAGAATGGAGATGGCTGTGGTAAATACTTTCTTCCAGAAGAGACAGGAGCATAGGGTAACTTATAAAAGTGGAGGTAGGAGCACACAGGTAGACTACATCTTGTGCAGGTGATGTAATTTGAAGGAAGTCAGTGACTGCAAAATAGTAGCGGGTGAGAATGTTGCCAAACAGCATAGGATGGTGGTGTGCAGGATGACGCTGATGGTGAGGAAGGTGAAGAAGGCAAAGGCAGAGCAGAAGACAAAATTGTGGAAGCTAAAAAAGGAAGAGTGTCATGTTGCCTTCAAGGAGGAGTTGAAAATGGCTTTGGGTGGTCAGGAAGTGCTTCTAGATGACTGGACAACTACAGCTAATGTGATCAGGAGGCAGGTAGGAGAATACTTGGTGTTTCATCTGGAAGGAGAGGAGATAAGGAGACTTGGTGGTGGAATGAGGAAGTGCAGGAGTGTGTACAAAGGAAGAGGTTAGCTAAGACGAAGTGGGGCATATAGAGGACAGAAAATAATAAACAGGAGTACAGGGAGACACAGCATAAGGCAAAGGTAGCGGTGTCAAAGGCCAAACAGAGGGCATATGATGACTTGTATGCTCGGTTGGAAAGTAAAGAGGGAGAAAATGAGAGGTTTAGGAAAAGGTCTAGGTTGGCACAGCAGACAAATAGAGATGGGAAGGATGTGTAATTAAGGACAGAGAGGGAAATGTATTGACTGATGACAGAAGTGTGCTGAGAAGATGGAAAGAGTATTTTGAAGAGCTGATGAATGAAGAAAATGAGAGGGAAAAAAGAGTAGAAGAGGTGACTGTTGAGGACCAGGAAGTTGCAAAGATTAGTAAGGGTGAAGTGAGGAGGGCATTGAAGAGGATGAAGAATGGAAAGGCAGTAGGTCCTGATGACATACCGGTGGAGGAATGGAAGTGTCTAGGAGAGGTAGCAGTAGATTTCCTGACAAGAGCATTCAACAAAGTCTTAGAGAGTGAGAGGATGCCAGAGGAATGGAGAAGTGTGATGGTGCCCATTTTTTAGAACAAGGGAGATGTGCAGAGCTGTGGCAACTACAGAGGGATAAAGTTGATGAGCCATACGATGAAGTTATGGGAAAGAATAGTGGAAGCTAGACTAAGGGCAGAGGTCAGCATTTGTAAATAACAGTTTGGTTTCATGCCAAGAAAGAGCACCACTGATGCAGTGTTTGCCTTGATGATGTTAATAGAGAAGTACAGAGAAGGTCAGAAGGAGCTGCATTGTGCCTTTGTGGATCTGGAGAAAGCATAAGACAGAGTGCCGAGAGAGGAACTGTGGTATTGCATGAGGAAGTCTGGAGTAGCAGAGAAGTATGTTAGAGTGGTGCAGGATATGTATGAGAGATGTAAGACAGTGGTGAGGTGTGCTGTCGGTGTGACAGAAGAGATCAAGACAGAGGTGGGACTGCATCAAGGGTCAGATCTGAGCCCCTTATTGTTTGCTATGGTGATGGACAGACTGACAGATGAGGTTAGACAAGAATCTCCATGGACTATAATGTTTGCAGATGACATTGTGATCTGTAGTGAGAGCAGAGAACAAGTGCAGGAAAATCTAGAGAGGTGGAGGTTTGCCCTGGAAAGGAGAGGAATGAAGGTTAGCCTCAGTAAAACAATACATGTGTATGAATGAGAAGGAACCAAGAGGAACAGTGAGGTTACAGGGAGCAGAGAGAAAGAATGTGGAGGATTTTAAGTACTTAAGCTCAACAGTCCAGAATAATGGAGAGTGTGGAAAAGAGGAAGAAGCGTTTGCAGGCAGGTTGGAATGGTTGGAGAAAAGTATCTGCTGTGATGTGCGATAGGAAGGTATCAGCAAGAATGAAAGGAAAAGTGTATAACACAGTGATGAGGCCAATGATGTCGTATAGTATGGTTTAGAAACAGTGGCCCTGGGGAAAAGACAGAAGGCTGAGCTGGAGGTAGCAGAGATGAAAATGTTGAGGTTCTCTTTGGGAGTAACAAGAATGGATCAGATCAGGAATGAGTACATCAGAGGAACAGTACATGTTAGAGGTTTTGGAGACAAAGTCAGAGAGGCTAGATTGAGATGGTTTGGACATGTGCAGAGGAGGGATAGTGAGTATATTGCTAGTAGGATGCTGAGGTTGGAACTACCAGGCAGAAGGTCTCGAGGAAGACCAAAGATAAGATTTATGGATGTGGTGAAGGCGGACATGAAGGTAGTTGGAGTAAGAGCAGAAGATACAGAGGATCGATTGAGATGGAGGCAGATGGTTTGCTGTGGCGACCCCTGAAGGGAAAAGCCGAAAGGAAAAAAAAAAAAGAGACATGTCGCTGTCTGTTATTAGTTATTATCCCTTGCTGAATGTTGTTATAAATAATAGCCATTATAGATGTATTTTCGTCCAGATGGATCTGGGGCTGCTGACAGCCCAGTAGAGATATCCTTTTAATTATGCGAATTAGAAAGCTGCTGAAATGTTTAATCAATGCCAGGTGGAATATTTCAGCAGACGAGAGATGGATTTGTAGTTTGAACAAGAAGTTTGGAGGTTGATATCTTTCTGGGTGGGCTGCAGCAATGGGGAAGAGGTTCAACCGAGTTTTGAGCGTATCAGTGATTTTATTTTAGGTGTGAAGTGCATTTTAATTACACAATTAAATGAGACTTACTTGTAAGGTGATATTTGATTGTAATTCCACCGACCTATGAAGTACTGAGGGATTACAGCTAGAAAGCTCCAAAATTATTTCAAACAAAGAATCACTCTCAGTCCTCCAATAATTCTTCGATCTTCCACTTCCAACGAGAGAATTGCAAGAGAAGCGTTGTTGCTGGCACACCACGTGTTGCCATTGTTCTAGCCCTGTGGGCTGACCGCGACCAGTGACCATTTTGGTCAAAATCACAGCTGTCGTTCAAACGAACCAGATAGAAGTCTCCGAAAATGATTTTTAAACCAATGAATCACACTCAGTCCTCAAAAAGTTTGTCAAACTTCCACTTCTAACGGGTGAAATTTCAAAAACCGTAGCAGAGATAAAACGTATGTTGAACCCTGACATTCTACTCACGCGAATTGATATTTCTGCGCATGTGCATCTCACGTAGTCATGATAGGACGGAATAGGAAGGTGGAATTTAAATGATACAGCCATGTGTTGATTCTTGGATGAATAAGTACAAGAATTGTATTATTTATATTTATTGATCACAGGTATTTACATCAATGAAAAATTCTCTTGGCCCCTCCTTCCTTTTTTTCTAATTTGTGAGAAGCCTTCTTGTGTATTCCTGAAAGAGTAACGCAGAAGGCAAACATGAGGATCGAACACAACTGTGATGAGCTGATAAATATTTAAATTAAAAATATTATCAGAGAACTTAAGGAAGTGAAAATAGACACCCAAATTTATTCCAATTAAAATCCTCACCACACTGTGACCAGCTTCCCTCGTCTTCCGTACAGCTTACATTATTCCCACCTACACACACAGACACACACACACACACACACACACACACACACACACACACACACACACACACACACTCTCTCGAGGAAAGAGGGATTTGTTGGGAGGAGTTTTGTTTCGGTTGTCATAATTTACATTTTAAAGAATTAGGTCTGAAACACGGTAGAGTAATGTAATAGGCGGTTCTCACCTTTGGTACACAGCAGATGTTTGTCTGGAATCATGTTCATGATGTTATAGTTATTTTCCCCTTCGATGAGCATCCGGGTGCTGAGCTTTGGTTGGATTTCCTCAAGGAGGGGAAGCATGTGTTCATCTGTAGGGGTTAAAGAGATTAAAAAACGGCATTAAAACACTGGATTGGAGAGTAGGAGTGTGTGTGTATGTGTGTGTGTGTGTGTGTGTGTGTGTGTGTGTGTGTGTGTGTGTGTGTGTGTGAAACTCACCAGCCATCTGGACCTGATTGAGTGGAGAGGACTCCAACAGGTACAGTGTTGTACTTCAGTGGTGGGCAGGTGTGTGGTTACATCCTGGGAACATAAAAGATTATTATTATTATTATTATTATTATTATTATTATTATTATTATTATTATTATTAGGGCGGCACAATGGTGTCACACACACACACACACACACACACACACACACACACACACACACACAGTAATGAAACAAATGTCACAAAAAATGAAACACAAATAATAGATTCATTCAGTTTTTACATTTTATTTTAATCTTAACATTTTATTTTTTTTATTAAAATTGTATTTTATTATTCAAGTATAATACAAAGTTAAAACATATGAACAGGAACAAGTATAAACAAAGTTAAAAATGTATAATTATATGATCAGTAGAAAATAATCACCCTGGTATTTAGATTATGAATATTAAATTATCAAATATACACAAACAGATTTAATAATCTATACATCTATAAGACCATGAGCCCTTCATCTTTCTTTTAACATTTGATTTTCTTTGATGAGGTCGTTGTTTTGATTTTCAAGAATTGAAATGCGACTCTCGAGCAAGCTGAAATATTCTTTCTTCTTCTGGCGGGATTCCTGTGCAGCAACCCTGAAAACACTCAGCAAGATTCAATGAGCATGATCACCTCCAACTTGCCTCCAAAAGCCGCTTTAATCCAGGAAACCAGACGGCAGCTCTTCGAGAGCTCAGTAAAGTTATGTGTTACACAAGCAAATGGAAGGGAAATGATCAGAATCTAAAGGAGTCAGCACATTGTTGAATGTTACCACAAAAATAAGAATATCATTTATTTTTGTCATCAGAAGCATGGCCAGAACCTCCATATATTTAGTATTTGGTTGTTTGGGCTTAGTGGAATAGTGGTAAGTACATCTGCCCCACAGAAAGAAAGTGCTTGGGATTGAGTCCTGGTTTAGGAGTGGCGTTCTTGTTGTGTCTGGATTACTTGAGCTGACTGTTTCCTCCGGGTATTCCGGCTTCCGCCAACAGTGCAAATACATGCATGCTGGGCCGGTTTGCTCTTTCAAATTGTTCCAAATGTGAATGCAAATGGTTGTGTGTGTTGCCACTGTGATATACCGCTGATCTGTTTCAGGGTGTACTGCACCTCCATCTAGAGTTGGCTGAGATAGGCTTCAGGATTAACTTGTTTTGGAAATACCAAACTGTGTAATGTGTACTGTAAATACAGGCTGGCGCCCATCTCATCTGACTGGGTGAGAGCGGGATACGTCCTGGATAGCTCACCAGGCCATTGCACGATATATATATATATATACAGTCTTCTTCTTCTTCTTTTACTTTCGGCTGCTCCCTTCAGGGGTCGCCACAGCAAATCATCCGCCTCCACCTCACCCTGTCCTCCGCATCTTCTTTTCTGACTCCAACGACCTTCATGTCTTCCTTCACCACATCCAAAAATCTCTTCTTTGGTCTTCCTCGAGGCCTTCTGCCTGGTAGTTACAACCTCAGCATCCTACTGCCAATATACTCACTATCCCTCCTCTGTACATGTCCAAACCATCTCAATCTAGCCTCTCTGACTTTGTCTCCAAAAAATCTTACGTGGGCTGTCCCTCTGATATACTCATTTCCGATCCTATCCATCCTCGTTACTCCCAGAGAGAACCTCAACATTTTCATCTCCGCTACCTCCAGCTCTGCCTCCTGCCTTTTCCTCAGTGCCACTGTTTCGAAGCCATACAACATCGCTGGCCTCACCACCGTCTTGTACACTTTTCCCTTCATTCTTGCTGACACTCTCCTCTCGCACATCACACTGGACACTTTTCTCCAACCATTCCAGCCTGCCTGCACACGCTTCTTCACCTCTTTTCCACACTCTCAATTGCTCTGGATTGTTGAGCCTAAGTACTTAAAATCCTCCACTTTCGTTATCTCTTCTCCCTGTAACATCACCGTTCCTCCTGGGTCCTTCTCATTCACACACATGTATTCGGATATTCTGAGGCTAACCTTCATTCCTCTCCTTTCCAGGGCATACCTCCACCTCTCTAGATTTTCCTGCACTTGTTCTCTGCTCTCACTACAGATCACAATGTCATCTGCAAACATCATCGTCCATGGAAATTCTTGTCTTACCTCGTCTGTCAGCCTGTCCATCACCATAGCAAACAAGAAGGGGCTCAGATCTGACCCTTGATGCAGTCCCACCTCCACCTTGAATTCATCGGTCACGCCGACAGCACACCTCACCACTGTCTTACATCTCTTATACATGTCCTGCACCACTCTAACATACTTCTCTGCCACTCCAGACTTCCTCATGCAATACCACAGTTCCTCTCTCGGCACCCTGTCATATGCTTTTTCCAGATCCACAAAGGCACAATGCAGCTCCCGCTGACCTTCTCTGTACTTCTCTATTAACATCCTCAAAGCAAACATTGCATCTGTGGTGCTCTTTCTTGGCATGAAACCAAACTGTTGTTCACAAATGCTGACCTCTGCCCTTAGTCTAGCTTCCACTATTATTTCCCATAACTTCATCGTATGGCTCATCAACTTTATCCCTCTGTAGTTGCTGCAACTCTGCACGTCTCCCTTGTTCTTAAAAATGGGCACCAGCACACTTCTCCTCCACTCCTCCGGCATCTGCTCACTCTCTAGTACCTTGTTGAATGTTCTTGTCAGAAAATCTACTGCTACCTCTCCTAGACACTTCCATACCTCCACAGGTATATCATCAGGACCAACTGCCTTTCCATTCTTCATCCTCTTCAATGCCCTTCTCACTTCACCCTTACTGATCTTTGCTACATCCTGCTCCTCAAGGGTCACCTCTTCTACTTTTTTTTCTCTCTCATTTTCCCCATTCATCAGCTCTTCAAAGTACTCTTTCCATCTTCCCAGCACACTTCTGTCATCAGTCAATACATTTCCCTCTCTGTCCTTTATCAATCTAACTTGCTGCACATCCTTCCCATCTCTATTTCTCTGCTGTGCCAACCTTTATAGATCATTTTCTCCCTCTTTACTATCCAACCGATCATACAAGTCATCATACGCCCTCTGTTAGGCCTTAGCCACTGCTACTTTCGCCTTACGCTGTGTCTCCCTGTACTCCTGTTTACTCTCTTCGGTCCTCTCAATGTCCCACTTCTTCTTAGCTAACCTCTTCCTTTGTACACACTCCTGCACTTCCTTATTCCACCACCAAGTCTCCTTATTTTCTTTCCTTCCAGAGGACACACCAAGTACTCTCCTACCTGTGTCCCTGATCACATTTGCTGTGATTGTCCAGTCATCTGGAAGCACTTCCTGGCCACCCAAAGCCTGTTTCAACTCCTCCTTGAAGACAACACGACACTCTTCCTTTTCAGCTTCCACCACTTTGTCTTCCGCTCTGCCGTTGCCTTTTTCACCTTTCTCACCATCAGAGTCATCCCGCACACCACCATCCTATGCTGTTTGGCAACACTCTCACCCACTACTACTTTGCAGTCACTGACTTCCTTCAAATTACATCGCCTACACAAGATGTAGTCTACCTGTGTGCTCCTACCTCTGTTTTTACAAGTCACCCTATGCTCCTGTTTCTTCTCGAAGAAAGTATTCACCACAGCCATTTCCATCCTTTGCAAAATCTATCAACATCTGTCCTTCTGCTTTCCTGTCCTGGATACCAAACCTGCCCATCACTTCCTTGTCTCCTCTGTTGCCTGCACCAACATGTCCATTGAAGTCTGCACCAATGACCACTCTTTCACCTCTGGCGGTACTCTGCATCACTTCATCTAAGTCACTCCAGAATCTCTCCTTCTCTTCTCGCTCACATCCTGCCTGTGGGGCATAAGCACTAAGAACATTGAGCATTACACCTTCAATTTCTAACTTGAGACTCATCACTCTGTCTGACACTCTTTTCACTTTTAGAACATTCCTGACAAACTCCTCCTTCAAGATGACTCCTACTCCATTTCTCTTCCCATCTACACCTGGATAAAATAGTTTAAACCCTGCTCCTAAGCTTTTAGCTTTGCTACCTTTCCACCTGGTCTCCTGAACACACAGTATGCCCACCTTCCTCCTCTGCATCATGTCAGCCAGTTCTCTACCTTTTCTTTGCATAGTTCCAACATTCAAAGTCCCCACTCTCAGTCCTAGACTCATGCCTTTCCTCTTCTCTCTCTGCCTACGGACACGCCTCCCACCTCTCCTTCTTCGACGTCTTCGACCAACAGTAGTCCAATTTCCATCAGCACCCTGTTGATTGATGGCGGTCGTTATTAACCCGGCCTCGACCGATCCGGTATGGGGGTAATATTTCTGATTTGCATCATAAATGTTTGGCATTGGTTTTACGTCGGATGCCCTTCCTGACACAACCCTCTGCATTTCTCTGGGCTTGGGACTGGCATGAGGGGAGAGACATTGGTTAGTGCCCCCCACCTCATGGCTGAATTTTATATATATATATATATATATATATATATATATATATATATATATATATATATATATATATATATATATATATATATATATATATATATACATACAGTAGGCGCTCGATATTCACGGGGTTCGGTTCCAGGCCCTCCCAGCGAATTGAGATAATCCACGAGTTCTGTACCGGAAGTAAAACCCCATGAATCACATGCGAATGAGCAGCCATAAGTAAAATACTATGTATCTATTACATGCGCTAAAATATGATTCTTAAACACATTCTATCGACAGTCTGTCTGTCTTCCTTTCGGCTTTTTCCCTTTTACTCGGGAGTCTCCACAGCGAATCATCTGATTTGCACGTTTGATTTGGCAGAGGTTTTTACGTTGGATGCCCTTCCTGTCACAACCCTTTTTTTAGCAAGGGACAGAAACACGCTGACAACTTTGCAGATTACTCTTTACGAAAGTCAGCAATGGTTCTTCTACATGCCTCACACCATAGACAGTGAGAGACATGGCCCACCTTTGATAACCCAGTTAGCCGCACTGGGGGGGACAGTGACAACCTTGTGGAGAGTGGGACTCGAACCGCCAACCTTTGGATCAGCGATCCAACGCCCTATACCACTAGACCACCACTGCCCCACACATTCTATAGACAGTCTTACTCATTAAAACAGTATTAATGTAGTAAAATGTCGTAATGATTCAGAAAAGCTTTTTTTTGTGATATTCATTGATAAAATATAAACATTATACAGCATACATATAAAAACACCTTTACAAAATGCATTCTCTGAAAAACATACAACACTTTAGTTTTCAAAAATGCCCACGAGATGAACGTACTGTATTGCATTAGGCATGAGATGACTGAATTGAGGTATTAATTACATCATGTCCGAGCAGCTTAGCCACACCCCTCAGCCGGAGCGAGTTCAAACTGAGAAAGTTAGAGAGTGTTACAAACCAAAGAGTGATGTGATGTGAGTTAATCCTCTGGCGCAGAGGTGAGCGTGCTTTTGTTTATTGGGAGTAAATGAGAATAGTAAGGGACAGTGGTGGTCTAGTGGATAGGGCACAGGATTGCTGATCCTAAGGTTGGGGGTTCGAGTCCCCACAAGGTTGTCACTGTCCCCCCAGTGCGGCTAACTGGGTTATCAAAGGCGGGCCATGTCTCTCACTGTCTATGGTGTGAGGCATGTAAAAGAACCATTGCTGACTTTCGTAAAGAGTAGGCTTCAAAGCCGTCAGCGTGTTTCTGTCCCTTGCTAAAGGGTTGTGACAGGAAGGGCATCTGACGTAAAAAACCTCTGCCAAATCAAATGTGCGAGTCAGATGATTCGCTGACGTAAAAAACCTCTGCTAAATCAAATGTGCGAGTCAGATGATTTGCTGTGGTGACTCCCGAGAAAGGGAAAAAGCCGAAAGAGAAGAAGAAGGAGTAAATGAGAATAGTGAATTCGGTGTGTGCTTCCGAGCAGCTCAGCCACGCCTCAGCCAAAGCGGAGAGTAAACAGTTAGTTAGAGGCACAGTGCCAAATTTAAAGTCCCCCAAAACACAGACCATAACATAAAATATTAAAAAATGTAATAAATTTCATAAACAAAACAAAATGAGAAACATGCTACACCACAGCAAATAAAAATATAACACACAGACATTTTAAACATTACCTTAAGTCATGTACTAGAATAATAATTGAAAAAGACTTTAATAGTTGAGTGTTTTACAACAGTTCAGACGATTACAGTATTCCTCTTCAGAGTAAACTGTCGTTTCTTCCAGAGAAAGTCTTATTTCTTCAGAAGGGACATCCAACCTCATTACCTTTTTCTGGTGCTTAGCAGGCAATTGAGTGATATCATAGAACTTAACTGGTAATTAAAACACAGTAAAAAAAGGCTCATTGCCAACTTGTGCGCGAATGAGGAAAAAGGGGTGTGACATCATCTCAACCAATCAACAGGAAGGAGGACAGCCATTGGCTGAATTTGAATTACGTGCGAGTTGTTCAGCAGTCAGCGATACTCAAACCGTGAGTGCAAAACCACGAATAGTCAAGGGGACTACTGTATATATTCTGAATACAACTAAATTGAAAAAGAAGACCAACAATTTTAGAGTATAATAGGACTCTGAATTTATTTTAAACGACATTGTCATAATGAAGTTATTTATTAATAATAAAAATACTTCTTACTATCAGTGGTCAAAAAATAAGTGAGTACACGATGGCAGCGAAGCGACCGAGGTGCGCGCAGCAGGTGCACGGAGCGCAGGGAGTGTTCGGCTTTGACTTTGAAATTATTCAGCACTTCATCTCCGCTTTTTATTTACACAGTCACGGAAATTTACGTTGATCAACTATAAAGTAGACCAAATTAATCCAGTACACGCAACTCAACCACTTAAACAAGTGGATACACAGCGTGTAACGGCGTGTACCCACCACTACAGCACTGCTAACTATTAATGCGACTTCTGGTGCTGCATGGGTTTGCTGATGGCTTTATAGTCGGGGTGAGAACTCGACACTACAGGTTTCACACGCAGCAGTGTTTATGTGACAGGAAGTGCGTCCCAAATTTTTGTAATCAGTCAGTTATCAGTCAGTTTGCGGGTTGAAGTTTTTCCATGTCTGTACATTTGTGTTTGCTTGCCAGCTGTGCTTGGCTTCGTGCAAATGAAGCAGTCTGTGGCTGTTGTTATAATCCAATAAAATTAGAGTTTCAAGGTGTCAGACATGCCCACATACAGAAAGGATTGGCTCTCCGCTTCGCGCCACAGTGATGTGGCATTGAAAATAGATGAATAGATTTAAATGCGTGAGATTTATTCATCGGCTTTTGTTTTATTTGGTGGGATTTTTTGTATTTTTATTTAAATGACGGTGAAATGATGTATTTGTTATTCTGTTAAGAAGCCACCTGATTTATCTGAGAGCCAGATACAGTCATCAAAAGAGGATTTGGATAGAATATGACCAGATGACCAGTGATGACGGCACTATCCCCCTTCAAGATTTTTACACCGGATTTGCATTGATCGCAAAAATGACCCATTTGACTTACAAAAAGGCGGAAATGGAAAATTCCCATCCCAATGTTTTTTATAACTTGACTCATTGCACGACCGCACAAGAATTCCTATGTGTGTAAAAGCAAAAATGGTAAATAAAAATCTTGAATCTTCATCTGTAATACTGCACCCACTCAACCTGTGGAGAGAAAATCATCGCACAGTTAAATCATTAATCACTCACATTTACTACAACACACACACCCACACACACACACACACACACACACACACACACACACACACACACATTTACATCAATAATCACTCACATTTACGACAACACACAGCCACACACACACACACACACACACACACACACACACATTTACATCATTGATCACTCACAGTTACTACAACACTTCCACACGCACACACGCACACACATTTACATCATTAATCACTCACATTAACCACAACACACACACACACACACACACACACCCACACACACCCACACACCCACACACACACACACACACACACACACAATGTAACAGAAATCTGGAGTGTTTCTCTAACACACTGAAAATAAAGCAAACAATGCCAAAGCAGAACTTTTACCGAAGCAAAAGACTCTCTCTCTCTCTCTCTCTCTCTCTCTCTCTCTCTCTCTCTCTCTCTCTCTCTCTCTCTCTCTCTCTCTCTCTCTCTCTCTCTCTCTCTGTTGTAATAATTCTACATATGAATTACCACAGCTCTAATTTAACCTGTTTGGTTACTCGATAAGTATAAATGTTGGAAACTGCTTGCTGAGGTATTTTTCAGAAACATCTCTATCTCAAGGGGAGGAAGCCAAGTGGAAACAACCTTGAAGTTTTCACACAACAACAGGATGACTCCCTAACTGCAGCTGGATAGAGAGCTGAAATGAACATTCTAAACTAGACAGAGTAGATAAGCACAGAACAATGATGAAGGTCATGATGCTGATTCACATACACCCCTCTCCTTTAGGAAATCAACATGGCATGTGTAACTAGAAATCACCCTGATGGAATAAAAGAGGTTCTCAGTCAGGTTTCAAGCCAGAGCAGCTAGGAGACTTGTAATTGGCTGTCAACCTGACTGCTCTCCTCATACATGAGAACGAACCTAACTCTCTCAGTGTCTTCCTTCTAGTGTGTGCGCGTGTTTTTATGATGTCTGTGTTGATTTAGAACCTGACATTAACTTGGTCCTTCGAGCCGGATGCCAACATACCCGACGATTCCTGCTGACGTGGTGGACACCGGTGAAATCCGAGGTCAAGGCAACTCAAGAGTGAGTTGACATCAGACCCTTTTTGGGACCGGGAGGATCGACCCGTCCACAAGGATCCAAGGGTTGATGGCAATCAGAGGAGGAGACACGGGGTGAGTTAATTTCTTTTAAAAACAGAAGTGAATGAGCTCGGAAACAGAGGTTAAAAAGTAAAGAGACGGTTCAATTCCGTGGATAGGGACAGAATAAAAGTTTATTAATGTAGCGAAAGAAGGGAGGGGCGAACTCCCCTGTCTATAAACAAAACCCTGGGTATTCTAGACAATGGAAGGTAAATAAAAGCAACACGAGGTTGTGGAGAGACAGTTAAATTCCACGTAAAAATAAATAAAATTAAATTAAAATAATATAAAAATATAAAAAGAAGAAAACAGGGAGGGTGGATGCCCCTGTTTCAGAAGCAAAACCCTGAGTATTCTAGATAATGGCAGGTATATAAAAGAAGGGAGCACAGACTCCCAAATTCTGAGAAGATGAAAGATGAAAAAAGGCCGTGGATGAATGAATGTGTGTGTGAATTAAGGACGTAATCCATGATTAACCTCCTCATATAAAAAAACAGCGGGATCAATACAACGAGTTCCTGTGGATGCAGTGGCAAGAATCCTCCACCTGAAAATGGAGAAGCTTGAGGGTTACCACAAGAATAGTGTATCGTTGTCCTGCAGCAAGGTAAACCAGTGTTAGGACACTTGAGGTGCAACAAACCACGGGTCCAAATTGGGTTAAAAGGGGGGGGTTGAAAACAGTAAGCCTAGAGATAAATTAGAATGTAGAGATTGGAAAGCAGTCAAAACACAAACAACCAATAAAAATAAATATTTATACTTATGGGTCAGTAAGTATGGATTCAACGGATGTTAAATGTAAAAAGATTAATAGAATTACAGGGAGCTATTCGGCGGAATTGTCAAAAATAATAAAGAAAAAATGAAAAAAACAAGGATGGGAAGAAATAGAGGCATGGATTAAATTGGCAAATAAAAGGAGAAAAACAAGCAAAAGGAAAGAAAAGAAAAGAAACAAAAACAAGAAAAAGAAAAAGCAAGTGAAAAAGATGAAAAAGGCAAAGTCAAAAAGAGGAAAAAGAGAAAACTAAGGAGAAAAATAAAGAACATATTGAAGAACACGGGTACTGTACCATAGAAAAGAGGATGATGAGATAAGTAGTGGAAGAAGGTTCAGAATCCAATACGAGAAAGCATTCCGATTACAAGTGGACGACAGGCCAACAGGGGGCCAAACAATTGCAATACACCTGAAAAATGGTCTGCAGGGTGCAGCACAAGAAAGAGTAATGCAGCTGGAGGATTATGCCGATCAGGCAATGCATGCAGAATAAGTAACCAAAAAAAAAAAAAAAAAAAGAAAACAAAAAGAGTAGAAACCTTCTTCGAGGACTGTGATGACCCTGAAATATATTATCAGGGGACTAGAGGCAGAGGGCAAGGCCAAGGCAGAGGAAAGGGAGAATTTAACAGACCTGGATGGAATGAATGCTGGGCATGTGGCAAGAAAGGACATTACAGCAGAGATTGTCCAGAAGAGAAACAAAACCAGAGTTCAGCATGACTTTCTAGAAATCATGTAAAAGTACTACCTCTTCAGGTCCAATTGAACCTGCCACACAGACAAAGGATTCAGCCCAAAAAGAAGAAGTTGATCTAAATTTAGAAGAAATACTGGCACTGGATAGTTTCCGACCGGAAATAAGGCTAATAATAAATGGGAAAGAAATGACATTTCTATGTGACATCGGTGCATGTCGAACCACCTGCAATGAGCCAATACCAGGACTAAGAAATGGTGATGAGACTGTGGTGGTCAGGGCCGCAAACAGTCTGCACAGTAAAGTATATTTCTCAGAGCCAATGTGAATCAGAGATCCAGAAGTATCAATATGCCATATGTCATGTCGATATTGTATATGCCTGAATGTCCAGTAAATTTATTCGGAAGAGATGCAATGCTGCAATTAGGCATAGGGCTGATTCCATCAGCCACACAAGGACATATGCTGTTAAAGAAAAGAAAAGAACTAGAGGAAAAAGGCCTGATGGTCCTACAAGTACATGGAGAACCATTTTATTACTACACTCTTGATATCGCCAATAAACAACCCTGTGCAACAGGAGATGCCCTAATGAGAATAGGGAAGTCATTGACAGTTCCAGGAACTGAAGCCATAAATCCAGCTGATCTACACATAACAATGTGATTCCGACCTTGTCCGGATCTCGACCCAGAATATGAAGGGGCATTGCAAAAAGTCACACCAACCAGAATAACACTCACCTATATGTATGGTGATGAAATGGGAAATGTAACAATAGTAGCAATTTTGCCAAAACACCTGGTGTCATTACGAAGACAATGGACACCCCCTCACATGTCCCTGTATGAACACAGTACCATGAGCTGGAAGAAACCAGGAAACATGGTTAAAGCAGAAGAAGGTACTGAGGACTGGAAAGAAACACAACCGAATTTGTGGTACAGTGTAAGAACGGGACTCTGGAAAAAGACAATCCAATGGACAACCCAAGTAAATATGGGAGTCCACCTACAGAAAAGATACAGCTGACAAAATGTTCGAACACAAGAGGAAAATGAAGCACTTAGTGAGGTCCCAGAAGAATTATGGTCGAAAGGACCCGCAGATGTAGTGCAGATGTGAACCCAGTCCAGATACGCCCAAAAAACTGAATATCGTCCCCGTATCAAACAGTATCCCTTTAAACCAGATGCCAAAGAAGGAATCAAGCCTGTAATTGAAGCATTGCTAAAGCAGGAGTATTGGTGGAGAATGGTACAAGATTTACAAGCTGTCAATGATGCAGTAATCCAGAGAGCCCCATGTGTGGCAGATCCACATACCCTTTGAAACAGCCTAAGACCAGATGCAACTCACTTTACTGTGGTGGATATCAGCAACGCATTTTTCTCAGTGCATCTTGATAAGAATAGCCAGTTCTGGCCTCACCAGATGAAGAAACCTGCAGAAAAGACACCAGAGCACTCCTCAGACATCTGGCAGCTGAAGGGCACAAAGTCAGTAAAGACAAATCACAAATGTGTAAACCAAAAGTCAAATATCTGAGGCATAATCTGAGTGCAGGAGGTAAAACCATTGTGGATGACAGAAAAACAGCAGTATTGCAAGTATCAAAGCCAGTGACAAAGAAGCAAATGATGTCCTTTCTAGGACTGACGAATTAATGCAGAGCATGGATACCGGATTATGCAGAAATAACACATCCACTGTATCAAGTCATGGATGAACAGGGAAATCAGCATGTCAACAGCACTGCAATGGACACCTGAAGCAGAAGGGGCATTTTGCAGAATACAACAAATGATGGTCTCAGCGGCAGTTCTAGCCCTATCAACTACAGCAAAATATTCTATCAAATGGGAGACTGCAAAGGTCATTTTTTGACATCTCTAGTGGCTCAAAAATGTGGTGACAAGCTTAAACCTGTGGCTTATTACTCATCAAAGCGAGACAGTGTGACGTGTGCGCGTCCTCATTGTGTGAGAGCAGTAGTGGCAGCATCAACGGCTGTAGAACTGAGCGCAGGAGTAATACTTTTCCATCAGCTAACACTCAGGGTGCCACATGCAGTATCAGCACTGTTGTTACAAACTAACATGACATTCCTCTCACCGACAAGGCACTTATAGTGTGTCGCCACGCTACTATCTCAGCCACATATCACACTAGAGAGATGCACAGCATTAAACCCAGCAACATTCATGCCAACAGAGAAGATGGTGAAAAGCATGACTGACCAAGACAAGTAGCAGTATGCAAATGCGCTGTGCACACAAATAAAACAGATGATGTATCCAAAGGAGATGCCTTTACAGACAGAAAAAGCAAAAGAAGCTGCTGAAGGAGAAATTGAAGTATTAACGATGTCAGATGACACTGAAGTAACCAGAAATGTTTTACAGGACATGCAGGAACAAAGCCCAGAAAGTGAAAAAGCATCGTGGATAAACAAAGGGGCACAGATTTTAAAACGGACTCTATATCTGTCCCAATAACAAACCAATCTTACCAAAAAACTATTTAAATGGGCAGCATTATTGAGCCATGGAAAAACTCATGTCTCAACAGGAGGGATGGTGAGACAGGTAGACCAGAGATATACTGCATATGGCTTTAATCTATGAGCAAAATAAATTTGTAGAGCATGTCTAATCTGCACAAAACACAATGCCTAATCAGAAGCATAAAAAGAAAGTACTGGCATTCAGCCAAGTGAGAAGGCAGATATCAAGCACTCCTGACCACCCCAACTGCGATCAAAATAGCTGAAAGAGGAATGTGGATTCATCTAACACACTGTAAGCGTCATCAAAGCGAAAGGGCCAGCTGAGGCTGAGCCTGGTAATAGTGTGGACGCAGATCAATAGGACTGGAGTAGACACAAAAGCCAGTGAAGAAACCAACGAGCCTCTAGTCTCTGAGTGGTCACTGATGCTGAGGTGACCAAGAAGAACAGTGTAGAAGAAAAACCTACGGGAAAGAGAAAAATGGATTTGAGAATCATAATAATCTGCTGTATGACTGAAAAAGCTCTTCAGATACAGCCACAAGCCAATGGAGAGAAATGTTGCAATTTACGCCTCAGACAACCTCGACCTTTCTCATCAAAGTTGATAATACCAAGAAAAATATAACTGCCTGTACAATATTTTAATTCCAGCAGAAATAACTCCGCATTGCCTAATGGACTTAATGAATAATACAGTTCCGACTAATAGCTGCATGACATGGGATAGTGTATGTCCTATCACAGGACCAGAAAAATACAGACACATATTTTCTAAAGTAGTAGCTAGAGGGAATTTTTCATGCATCAACATGACTGGCACAGGTCAGATACTAGAAAATTTAAACGCCACTGAATGGTGCACTTGCATGAATACAACAGATATTGGTTTTAACCCTTTATCACAAAGTGACATATGGTGGTGGTGTGGAGGCAGTAGGCTGTTTGATAGGTTGCCATATAAAACTGGTGTATGTGCTATCGTTACCTTGTTCCTTCCAGTATCAATATACCCTACAAGAGCAGAACACTTTTTAAAAGAAGTAAATAGTGTATGACCAGGTGCCTGGAAAAAATGTGATAAAACAGATACCACGTGGCAGGGTTCACGTGACCCCACTTATATAGATGCTATAGGAGTTCCACGAGGGGTTCCTGGTGAATATAAACTGGTAGATCAAGTAGCAGCTGGGTTCAAATCTACCATCTGTTGGTGGTGTACTATTATTATTAATAAAGGTGTGAATAGAATAAATTACATCCACTATAATGTTCAAAAAACTCGACAATTGGACACAGGCAGGTTTTAAAGCAGTATATAGTCAATTAGCAGCAATGTCACTGATGGCTTTCCAAAATCCACTGCACTAGACATGTTATGAGCAGAGAAAGGAGGTGTATGCGCAATGTTTGGGGAACAATATTGTACTTTTCTGTATCATCTGTATTAAAATCTGTGCAGTTTTTGCAGCTTTTTTACACTCTGTAGTTGTTGTTGTATTCCATGTTTATATTCTATGTTGAATCGAATCGTCGTCACTGCCCTGGGTTTTAAGATCCTGAAAGCTACCAAGAAAGATGACATTTCTGTCTGAGTGTAAACAGTTCTGAATGAAATTAATGAATTTACTAATCTAAAATCTGTTTGAAGTGTTAGCAAATGACATCTTTTGTTTGAGCTGTGATAAACAGGAGGGAAATGTTGGAATAATTCTACATATGAATTACCACAGCTCTAATTTAACCTGTTTTGTTACTCGATAAGTATAAATGTTGGAAACTGCTTGCTGAGGTATTTTGCAGAAACATCTCTATCTCAAGGGGAGACAGCCAAGTAGAAACAACCTTGAAGTTCTCACACAACAATAGGATGACTCCCTAACTGCAGCTGGATAGAGAGCTGAAATGAACATTCTAAACTAGACAGAGTAGATAAGCACAGAACAATGATGAAGGTCATGATGCTGATTCACATACACCCCTCCCCTTTAGGAAATCAATATGGCATGTGTAACTAGAAATTACCCTCATAAAAGAGGTTCTCAGTCAGGTTTCAAGCCAGAGCAGCTAGGAGACTTGTAATTGGCTGTCAACCTGACTGCTCTCCTCATACATGAGAACGAACCTAACTCTCTCAGTGTCTTCTTTCTAGTGTGTGTGCATGTTTTTATGATGTCTGTGTTGATTTAGAACCTGACACCAGCTGTTCATCTGCTGCGAGAATCCAGTTGGCTCTGTCGTCAAGGGTGGATGTTGCAGATCCAGACCTTGCCAAGGTGGACCTGGATGCTGTGGTGACAGGTGTTGCATCCAGGGGGATGATGGGTGTTGCCTCCTCTGCCCCCTCTGATGTTGATGGCAGTGGAGGTTTTCCAGTGGTGGTGGGCGTGGAACCACCAGAGCCAGCTGCAGCATCAACCTTTGCCTTCAGAGAGACAACGTTCCTCCTCTGTACCTTGACAATGTGTGGACATAGGAAGCTAAAGCTGTCATATATCCACTGCTCCCTCTGAGAAATGTTCATGTCAGCTTGCCCCGACTTCCAACGTTTCAGTTTCCCAGCCTTGTCTGCACACTATGGAACCACTGCTTCAGCTCCTTGTCGGTCTTCCCCATGCGTGAAGCCTGATCAGCCCAGAGCTTGGTCTTGTGTTGTTTGTCCATCCAGGATCGGAGTTTTTTATTATAAAGGCACTCGCTTGCCGAGATGAACTCTACCATCACCTGCTCCTAATCATCGTTGAGCTTGATATATACTCGTGCCTTCTTGCTTGGGCCAGTGGCGATATCAGAAGTGGCATCCGACTCGGCGTTGACCTCGGCTTCTAAAGAAGGCTCTTCCACTGGGTTTTCCAGCATTGGAGACCATGGCCTCTTTTGGTGGTTGTCCTCCTCTTGGCTTTCAGCATTGTAGCATCTCTTGAAATAAATGGTTCTTTGTCTTTCGCGCCTGTATTTATAGTTGAAGTGAGTTCTCTAAGTGTCTTCTGTGCTATCTGTAACTATTCTGTAAACATTCAGTATGTATTCCACAACCGTTCCACTTTGTTATGTCTACAGATGTTTTGCAGTGTTTATTTATTGTTCTGTATGCATTTGTGCCTTCCTGAGTATTCCGTGGGGATCCGTAGATGAACCGTAACCGCTTTTGACCAGACAGAAGTGGGAGGAAGACTTGCGGAAAAGTTACGGAACACTTTCGATATTAAAGGAAAGATTATGTTTACGGAAGGACGACGGAACCAAAGGGAACACTCACAGAAAATGTTTCCATGTTCAAAAGCATGTTCACGTAAGATTTTGGTCTGCCGGAAGTGGAGGAACACATACGGAATGACACGGAAGATGAGGAAAT
Source organism: Plotosus lineatus (assembly GCA_024760905.1). Classification (NCBI taxonomy): domain Eukaryota; kingdom Metazoa; phylum Chordata; class Actinopteri; order Siluriformes; family Plotosidae; genus Plotosus; species Plotosus lineatus. The sequence goes on along the minus strand of CM045744.1, from coordinate 1,145,476 downwards.
AATTGCGGAACGTTTGTGAATGACAATATCTTTGCTTCTGTAAGTCTGCCGCTCTCCAGTGAAATGGGTGTAACACACACACAAAGAGAGAAAGGGTGAAGGCTACAGTAGAGGCCAGGAGGTAATCCCTTCCAAGAGCAAGAGGACGAGAAGGGAAGGGTTACATCTCTCTAATGCTGGATGGATGATGTGAGAGCATGTTTTTCTCGTAGCCACACATCTGGAACAGGCGGTGAATCGGGGAAATGTCGCCATCTTGAGACTCTCACAGACTTTTTAACACTTCATCACATATTTTTAAACATCCCCATTGATAACCAGCTGTGTTCTATCACCATATCAGACTCTCGTGCAACATCAACCTGGCTGCTTGCAAAGACTCACTTTTTTTGGTTAATGGAAAACATGGAATAAACACAAACGCCATAATGATAAAGCCATTGTGAAACTAAAACATAAGCTGCCGATCACGAATTTTGAATCTGTGGCTTGAGTTAGAAAAATTGGAGCATGTCTCCTCTGGTGGAAAGAGATAAATTAAGAGTCAGAAGGAAAAAAAGAGAGAACAGAACAAGTGAATAATGGATGAAACAAACCCTTGTGTGTGTGTGTGTGTGTGTGTGTGTGTGTGTGTGTGTGTGTGTGTGTGTGAGAGAGAGAGAGAGAGAGAGAGAGAGAGTGTGCCTGTGTGTGTGGATGTGTGCGTGTCTTTGTGTGTGTGAGAAAGAGAGAGAGAGTGTGTGTGTGTGTGTGTGTGTGTGTGTGTGTGTGTGTGTGTGTGTGTGTGTGTGTGAGTGTGCGTGTGTGTGCATGTGTGTGTGTGTGAGTTTATGTGTGTGTGAGAGAGAGAGAGAGAGAGAGAGAGAGAGAGAGAGAGAGTGAGTGTGTGGGTGTGTGTGTGTGTGTGTGTGGTGAAGGTGGTCTCAGAGCAGGAATCTGAGCTGGGAGAGATTTGGGGAGGCGGCGCAAGTACACTCTGCACTGATGAAAACAGCGACCTCGCTCTCTTGGAAGACACAAAGCGGGCTTGACCTTTTGGTACTCTTTTTCTTCGCACAAATGAGGAATTTGTGCGGCTACTCAGCCTGGTTCCGACCTGGAAATGGGTTCCATGGTGGCTCTAAACTTCACAGAAGTGCTCTCATGCTGCTGATCTACTAGCTCTGTTCTTGGTGGTCTCTGGAAGGACTTAGAGTGCTGCATTAGCCTGATAAGGTGTTACTTAAGGTGTTCACCTACACTATTACAAATCGTTCTGTGCACAGGACAAAGAGAAAAGCACCCTAATTTTGGACCAACCTGAGCTTGGATCGATGTGGACAGAGTTAGCACTTTGAGTTCAGAGTGAAGGAAGAACACTCAGGTGCTCTGTGAGGATTTGTCGCCCAATAGTTTATACAGGTGAAGTGCAACTTATAAGAGACGCTGTAATGGGTGGTGATATTACCCATGGTGCTTTGCTGTGGGCTGGTGTATTCACATTTGAAGAGGTGATTGGGGAATCATAAGGCGTGGATGAGTGTCCGTAGTTCGTGGCTCCGTCAGAAGGAAGCGGTAGCGGAACCTGGAAGAAGATTTATGTTCCATTCAGCTTTAAGGTCACACAGTGAAAGAAAGTTGAATTGGCTCGAGGAGAAGGATTAATTAGAAAAACTATTAATTAGATTTCGAAGAATTATTTAAGGAGACGATGCAACATAACAACACTTATATTTATGAGTATGGACAATGGATGTTATTTTACTAAATAATGACTTTAATTTGATGATGATGACAATGACTTTAACCTCAGAACCACAGAGAAATCCATTCAACAGAACCATTGCTCTTCCACCCCACCGAGCTTGCTGATGGGCCTGGAGATTGAGAGAGGCACCCTGAGCCATGGGGTGAGAGACTGGGCATGCATTTACCTGTGTGTGTGTGTGTGTGTGTGTGTGTGTGTGTGTGTGTGTGTGTGTGTGTGTGTGTGTGTGTGTGTGTGTGTGTGTTATACACCAAAGACAGGTGCTTTAGCAGCATCCTGAGGTTTACCTGCCTGTATGTGCCTGTCACAACAGTGCCTGCCAGCTGTTCATCATAATACTGAGCACTATGTACGGTAACGTTGCAAAATACATTAAAACATTGCTGTTGCTGTGCCTAATTATTACTGAATTATGTCACCGATACAAAACATGACATTTTAGTACTAATAAAGCTTTAATAAAATATTCTCTTAAGGCTGAAGAAGGGCTACAAGATTCGTTGAGCTGGATCCAAAAATGCAGGAGACAAAGTGTGATGAAAACGGATGAGCTTTATTGTCCACAAGATAACGCACTGGAGTACAGGGAAATCGAAGTCAACGTTAGAGATGCGGAGAAAAAGGGAAATCAAAAACTAAGCGAACTGGTCGAGCACGGAGCTGAGAGCCAGAGAGATACAGTCAGCCCCCTACTTACGAAAACCTCTGAGTATGAAAAATCCAGGTTACGAAAAGCGCCAAACGCACTATTCAAAATTCAAACAATGTCGGAATTGCTCTCTCATTGGCTGTCTCCCAAAATCCCACCCCACTGGCCTCCCATTGGCCAATCCTGTCTGTTCTGGAAGAAAGTATTCACCACAGCCACTTCCATCTTTTTTGCAAAATCTATCAACGTCTGTCCTTCTGTGTTCCTGTCCTGGATACCAAACCTGCCCATCACTTCCTCGTCCCCTCTGTTTCCTGCATTAACATGTCCATTGAAGTCTGCACCAATGATCGCTCTTTCACCTCTGGGGTTACTCTGCATCACTTCATCTAACTCACTCCAGAATCTCTCCTTCTTTTCTAGTTCACATCCTGCCTGTGGGGCATAAGCACTAACAGCATTGACCATCACGCCTTCGATTTCTAACTTGAGACACATCACTCTGTCTGACACTCTTTTCACTTCTAGAACATTCCTGACAAATTCCTCCTTCAAGATGACTCCTCCTCCATTTCTCTTCCCATCCACACCATGAAAAAACAGTTTAAACCCTGCTCCTAATCTTCTAGCTTTGCTACCTTTCCACCTGGTCTCCTAAACACACAGTATGTCCACCTTCCTCCTCTGCATCATGTCAGCCAGCTCTCTACCTTTTCCTGTTATAGTTCCAACATTCAAAGTCCCTACTCTCAGTTCTAGACTCATGCCTTTCCTCTTCTCTCTCTGCGTACGGACACGCCTCCCACCTCTCCTTCTTCGAACAACAGTAGTCCAATTTCGATCCGGTATGAAATTTGTATTTACGGTTCGCATTCTGTACTTTGGCAAAAGTTTTATGCCGGATGTCCTTCCTGTCACACCCCATAAGGGCTTGGGACTGGCATGAGAGCGGCACTTGTTTGGGCTTGTTTGTTTTTTCTCACCTGGAGAACAGGTTTCTCCTCACCTGGAGAACAGGTTTTATTCCCCCTGCACTCTGTGCACTCAGGTGAACATGTTCACTCAAACTTTTAGTGTTACTATAATCTTGTTCCTGTGAATGGAAGTTGGATTTTTAATTTCAAACGTGTTTTTTCTGTCAGAACTGGGATGGGGAGTGAAGTTATACACTGTCCCAGTTGAAACTTGACTACACTGCTGACTTTATAAACTCTGAAGATCTAAATCTGAATACTATTTTTAATGACTACACAGATGTTGTTGGAGGGTTTGATAGTGATACAGGCCTCGGGCCGGTCGAGGACGGTGAGCTTCCCAAGGTTTGCACCTCGATGTTTAAAAACAAAACAAACAAGCAACATCTCCTGCAAAAGTTATTTTTCTCATAATTAAAACAATTGTACTCATCAGTTTTTGCAACCAAACCCGCACTTGTACACAGCTCCCAGTATGAGGCTCCTGCCATATTCACACAGTTTACTGGATTTAATCACCCTCATGTGGAACATTACTGTTGTTGGACGGTGATTGTTGGCAGGTGGACATTTATTCCCACTTGTTCTAAATAATAACAGAGTTTCATGATATTCTGATGATAAGAAGCCTTTTCTAGCCGTAGTCTATGCCGAGTTTACCAGAATATCACCAGTTCCTACAGATCCTGCACAGAACACCCAGATTTCCCTGCAGAATTTTCTACTTACTCCAGAGACACTGGGATGAAACTTGAAGATCATGCGAAGCAGCTGAAGATGCTGAAGATTACTGGAGATTCCATTCACACATAAAACTTTAATACCAGAACAATAGTTTTATCTTCATCATACCGCCAACTGTTCATGAGTCAGAACAATAAACAGCACTTTATCCTCGTCAGGAATAAATAATTAATAATCCAGACACACACTTTTGATGTATAGTGAATACATCTATTTCGCCTTGTGATTCCCCTTTCCACACTCAGAACCTTCTCACTATAAACCACTGAATCCCATCACCTGTACACACAGTGCTCACCTGAACAGGTTTTGATTGGTTTTTAATACCTGAGGATTCTGTTTGTGAATGTTCACTGTAATATACAGTATTCAGATCTACTCTACAGGTCTTCGTATTATTGAAACAGATGTCTGAGAGGATTCAAAGTTCTTGAAGATATTAATATTATCTGTTTAGTTCACCAGGAACCAGAACATTTATTACACATTTCATGAAGCCCTTTGAATAATTTAATGTCATAAATGAATAAATAAATTTTTGAGTACAGTATTTTATTTGGGAATGATGGTGGGTGGAGAGATGAGAATAACTTGTGGGATTCACGTGGTTTTTCACTTTCACTTATAATAAATTGATTTTGCTTTAAAGTCGACAAAGTCCATCATCTGATCTAAAACTAGGACTAAACCCTCCTGCTGGAGATCTAGACTGTCGCAGTAGTTGTAGTAGAGGAGTAATTGTAGCAGGAATATTAACATAAATTATAAGTGATATTCAGGTAGTGGTGGCCTAGTGGTATAGGGCGCTGGATTGCTGTTCCTAAGGTTGGGAGTTCGAGTCCCACTGTCCATAAGGTTGTCATTGCCCCCTCCCCAGTGCAGCTAACTGGGTTATCAAAAGCCGGCCGTGTCTCTTACTGTCTATGGTGTGAGGCATGTAAAGAACCATTGCTGACTTTCGACAAGAGTAGGCCGCAAAGCCATAGCTTGTTCCGCCCCTGCGATTGCCTGGCGAGCTGTCCATGGTGTACTCCACCCTCGGCTGGGATGGCCACCAGCCTCCTCGACTAATCGCCTTATTAGGATTAAAAGATGACAGAAAATGAACTGAACTGAAATCAAATCTATATTAAAATATTCAGGAAAGGCTGGCGTGACTCTCACTCCCTGTGTTGAGAGGTTCATGTAAAAGAACCATTGCTGACCTTTGACAAGAGGAGCACCACAGCCTTGTGAGCTTGTTTCTGCCCTACGATGGCCTGGAGAGCTGTCCAGGTTGTAGTCTGCCGTCGCCCCGAGTTGACTGAGTTGGGCCCCCCGTGACCCGAATTAGGATTAAGCGGTTCAGAAAATGAATAAATGGATATTTTCAGTGTATTTCAGAAAATAGCTTTTTAATATTTATAAAGCACAGAATAGCACCATCTCATCACAGCATCTCAGGCGTGCTTTATTTCAACCTCAAGTAACAATAACATGATTAAAATAAAAAAAAAATATTTTTAAAAATCTTACACACTGATACACATTTTTATAGTAAGGAGCCTCCCTTAAACAAACAAACAGTTTGTCAGTGAAGATTGCTTTTTTTTTTTTTACCTCAGGTCATCTGTCAAGTTGTCGAAATTATAAAATCTGTGTGTGGTCACCTGTCAGAATTTGACGAGGTGTACCAGCTATAAAATGGGTGTGACTGCCTGTCATAATTTGTTTCTATTATTCCAACTTCCGTATAAGCCAATACCCTGATCCCCCCTGACTGAACTCTCTATAAGACACACCTGTACACCTGTGCATTCATACAGAAATCTAATTCGCCCTCCATGGCACAGCACAGCAGATCTTTCAGCTTCACATCAAACATCACAGAACAGGAATTTCAGGTTCTAGAGCAAGACTGGAGAAACACCGACTGTTACTGGGAAATGTTTGTTGTTCTGCAGTTTTGTACCATTTTAATTTTTACAATGGGCTCCTGGTATCTGGTGGTTTTTTTTTTTTTTTTTTTTTTTTTTTTTGGAAAACAAGCCCAGAGTGAGCTCGAGGATTTCAGTTTATATTCATTTGAAGTTCTTAAATGTATTAATCGCTCAAGTCCTGGTTCAGTGATCTCGCCTCAGAGGTGGATCGTGACAGGTTACATCAAAACATCACAGGAGGGTGTTAGTTTATTCAGGGTTCTGTCCTGACCCGGATGAAAAAGAACCACATGATGAATGGATTGTAAGTTGAATGAACCCAGGTTCCAGGTGAGAAGTTGATTTGTAGAACAGGAGGATTAACAGTGAATAGACAGAGCAGTGTTGTTATCTGTCTGTTCAAACCCTGTGTATCTGCTATACACTGAGAATGAATATATCGGTATGTAAAGCATAGAAATTCAAACATCTGTATCATATGGATCATCATCTCTGTGGATGAGTAACAGAAACATGAAAGAAAAGATTTTTCATAAGTGCACCATCCAAATTCTTCTACCATGAACCCTTTTCTCTTTCCTCAGCGGATGACCAAGAAATGGACTCCTGTTGCTGCTGAAACATCAAGTTCTACCAATGCCAGGGGACAAAGTCTCCAAAAATTAGTTGAGTAGTTTACTCTGGCTACACGTTATTCTGGTTTATGATGTTCAGGCTACTCATCTCAAAAAGTTTTAAGTTTGGAAGAGAACCTCCAGAACCAGCAGAGTCTGCAAGTATAGGTCCTATCTGTCGGCTGTCAGAAGAGCGAGATTGACAGCTTCTACATCAGTGTAGATAAGCATCTCATCCCATGCAAGGAAAACCGCTCCTTTGGGACATTTGATGAACTGTTCTGTGTAATGAAGCTGCGTTAGTGAGAAAGTTACAGTTTCATCTCAGGCAGTTGCTTTGGAGGACCGGTTTAATCCAGCAAATCAATCAAACTCATCCAGATTTTGTTCTGAAGGTGGGGATCCAGTATTTACTGAAGACCCAACCAAAGAAATGTGTGCAACCATGGTGGTGAAATCACAGGAGTGGGATCTCCAACAGTTTGGTTTCCTCAACTGTAGGAGGTTTGGAGGAACTAACAGGTGAACTTTGCTCACAGGTAAATCATACTGTCATCACCTGGAACTGATCTGATATCGTTCACTTCATTCATCCATTTTCTGATCCTCTTAATCACAATTAGGGTCTCGGGGAGGCTGCCAATACCGGGAGAAGGCGGAGTACACCTCGCATATCTCGCCAGGCCATTGCAGGCCTGATCCCAATATATCTGTGATATTAATCTTTAGAAAAATTTAAACACTTCTAACACACACAAAATCTTTTACAAATCTAAACACAGAACAGAAATGAAATAAATATTTCCCAAAAACAGAGAAACCAGCAAAATCCGAACTCCGGTTCTTGTGATCAAATCTGTGTGAAGGAAACTTTTATATGTGTGCCAATTTTAGAAACATTGAGGTTCATGTGCAGAAATCCAGATGTTTGTGTCTCTTAAAGAAAGAGTGTAGATCAGAGCCTGATACTTACACTGAGGTCTCTGATTGAAGTTATGTTAAAACCCAGCGTTTGTTTTCAACACAAACACTTGCAAGACAAATCCAACTGGACACGATGGTTCTGAATCAGCTGATCCCCTTCTATCCAAACGTGGCGTTCACAAAATCCATTTTTATTCATATAAATATCATTCATATAAATTCGTCTTTATTATTAATTTTGATATTTTTGGTGTAAATTGCTTGACACTTGGAGGAGTGAAGCTAATCCCCACCCAGCTAACATGCGACGTTGTTGCGACCATTGACAACATTGCAGAACGGTCGCAATTAAGTCAGGTTACATTTAACGCTATGTAAACGTTGTAGTGACGTTATATCAAACGCTCACCGATGTGCCATTTAGTCACAGCGTTATTTAGATGACACCTAAACGCCACACCCCCAGGATGCACGAGGTCTGCCACAGTAAACTGTGCGCATGTCGCAGTTACTCGGTTTGGCGCGCTTGCTTGAACAGGAAAAGAGATTTCTTTCGGCTTTGTCCTTTCGTCAGAGTCACAACAGTGATTGAAGAAGATTTCTTAATCTTGGCCAACAATATTCCCTCTGGAGAAAAGAAGATTTAACTGAAATCTGAGGCAAGATCACAAGGTCAGTACATTACCTACACTTCACAGCAAGATGAATGTTATAGATATGCAGATTACACTGGGTTCATAGTTCTAAATTTAACTTGGCTTCACTGAACAAACATGTTATGATGTTTAGAACATTGAGAGGATATGAAATGTGTTGCAACATGTCAGGATAATCTGATATCTATATCTATCTAAAAATCTGATCCCAGGCCTAGAGTTTTACACTGACATTAATCACGTTAGTCTTAGCTTGAGGGTTAGGTAGAGATTTTATATCAAACAGCGAACCTATATGTGCCGTATGATCACTGTTGTTCAGACACCTAAGCATCGCACACCCCCTGTGCAAGCTCTACCACAGTAAACCGTGCATGTGTGTCTTTCCGGTGTGACGCGCTTTCTTGAACAGACAAAGAAGGCTCAATATTCTTAATCTTGGCCAGCAATATTACATTTTCTGAGATTTAACCAAAATCTGTTTTCCTGATTGTTAATAGATGTCTGGTTTTAGTGGTGGACTCACATTGCAGTGTTTATGTGACAGGAAGCGCGTCCCAAGTTTTGGCAATCAGCCGGTTTGTGTTTGCTTGCCAGCTGTGCTTTGCTTCGGGGATATGAGCCGATCAAAAACGAGGGAATTTATCTTTACCCAAAAACAACATGCGCAGTCTGTGGCTGTTGTTATTCTGTCTTCCTTCGGCTTTTTCCCTTTTTTTTTTACTCGGGAGTCGCCACAGTGAATCATCTGATTCGCACGTTTGATTTGGCAGAGGTTTTTATGTCGGATGCCCTTCCTGTCACAACCCTTTTCTTTAGCAAGGGACAGAAACACGCTGATGACGTTGCAGCCTACTCTTGATGAAAGTCAGCAATGGTTCTTTTACATGCCTCTCACCATAGACAGTGACATACATGGCCCGCCTTTGATAACCCAGTTAGCTGCACTAGGGGGGACAGTGACAACCGAGTGGAGAGTGAGACTTGAAACCCCAACCTTTGGATCAGCGATCCAGTGCCCTATACCACTAGACCACCACTGCCCCTTCTATGGCTGTTGTTATAATCCAATAAAATTAGATATTGAAGGTATCGGACCCGCCCACGCACCAGAGTACAGAAAGGATTGGCTCTCCGCTGAGCGCCACAGTGACGTGGCATTGAAAATTGATATATAGATTGAAATGCGGCATATTTATTCATCTGTTTTTGTTTTATTTGATGGCTATTTTTGTATTTTTATTTAAATGACAGTGAAATTATGCATTTGTTATTCTGTTAAGAAAGGCCACCTAATTTATCTGAGAGCCAGATACAGTCATGAAAAGAGCCACATCTGTATATACCGTATATATATGTATATATATATATATATATATATATATATATATATATATATATATATATGTATATATATACACTAGTCCTTCTCAAAAAATTAGCATATTGTGATAAAGGACATTACAGAAAATAATCTCTTTCACTGTTTTAATTCTGATGATTTTGGCATACAGCTCATGAAAACCCAGAATTCCTATCTCAAAAATTAGCATATCATGTTCAGGTAGTCTAAATGAGCTATTAACCTACTTATCTGAATCAACCAATTAGCTCTAAACACCTGCAAAAGATTCCTGAGGCTTTTAAAAACTCCCAGCCTGGTTCATTACTCAAAACTGCAATCATGGGTAAGACTGCCGACCTGACTGCTGTCCAGAAGGCCATCATTGACACCCTCAAGCAAGAGGGTAAGACACAGAAAGAAATCTCTGAGCGAATAGGCTGTTCCCAGAGTGCTGTATCCAGGCACCTCAGTGGGACGTCTGTGGGAAGGAAAAAGTGTGGCAGAAAACGCTACACAACCAGAAGAGGTGACCAGACCCTGAGAAAAATTGTGGAGAAGGGCCGATTCCAGACCTTGGGGGACCTGTGGAAGCAGTGGACTGAGTCTGGAGTAGAAACATCCAGAGCCACCGTGCACAGGCGTGTGCATAAAATGGGCGACAGGTGCCGCATTCCCCAGGTAAAGCCACTTTTGAACCAGAAACAGCGGCAGAAGTGCCTGACCTGGGCTACAGAGAAGCAGCACTGGACTGTTGCTCAGTGGTCCAAAGTACTTTTTTCGGATAAAAGCAAATTTTGCATGGGATTCGGAGATCAAGGTGCCAGAGTCTGGAGGAAGACTGGGGAGAAGGAAATGCCAAAATGCCTGAAGTCCAGTGTCAAGTGCCCACAGTCAGTGATGGTCTGGGGTGCCATGTCAGCTGCTGGTGTTGGTCCACTGTGTTTTATCAAGGGCAGGGTCCATGCAGCTAGCTATCAGGAGATTTTGGAGCACTTCATGCTTCCATCTGCTGAAAAGCTTTATGGAGATGAAGATTTCATTTTTCAGCATGACCTGGTACCTGCTCACAGTGCCAAACCCACTGGTAAATGATTTACGGACCATGGTATTACTGTGCTGAATTGGCCTGCCAACTCTCCTCACCTGAACCCCATCGAGAATCTGTGGGATATTGTGAAGAGAAAGTTGAGAGACACCAGACCCAACACTGTGGATGAGCTTAAGGCCGCTATCGAAGCATCCTGGGCCTCCATAACACCTTAGCAGTGCCACAGGCTGATTGCCTCCATGCCACGCCGCATTGAAGCAGTCATTTCTGCAAAAGGATTCCCGACCAAGTATTGAGTGCAGAACTGAACATAATTATTTGAAGGTTGACATTTTTTGTGTTAAAAACACTTTTTTTTCTATTGGTCGGATGAAATATGCTAATTTTTTGAGATAGGAATTTTGGATTTTCATGAGCTGTATGCCAAAATCATAAGTATTAAAACAATAAAAGTCCTGAAATATTTAAGTTGGTGTGCTATGAATCTAAAATATATGAAAGTTTAATTTTTATCAGTACATTACAGAAAATAATGAACTTTATCACAAGATGCTAATTTTTTGAGAAGGACTAGTATGTACATACTATCTATACAAACATACACTATATATACAAACACATATACATATGGCTCTCAGATGATTAGATTTTAAAATTTCTTTTTTTTTTTTTTTTTTTTTTTTTTTTGGCTCTCTTCGTCAAAAAGGTTCCGGATCCCTGGGTTAGACCAACTACCCCAGCTAAACCGGTCATCCCCAAATCATCTATTATCTTTTGATATTACTATTGTGCTCAGCATAATATGCGGAAAAGTGCTGTCGATAACAATTGTGATACATAATTGTGTCACTTTCTGTTACAGGAACCATTACACTGTCATGAGGAGACTCCAAAGCAGGACATGGACAAAGCTATTGGGAGAACCCTGAAACATGAACCATGAAAGGAAGGTGTTTCCCGTTATAAGATAATTTCATTCGTCCATAAAATGATTTTGGCCGTGGATGCTTTATTAGTGAACCATGGGCAGTCTGCCTGCTTCTGCTGACACTTTTGTGCTGGTTGAAGCAGTGCAGTATTATTGTGCTGATTGTGTTGCCCCAGTTCTGTATTGCTGCAAACTTGCATTATAATATTACTGCTGGATAACATGACAAATAAATAAAATGTGAGCTACTTGACCTGCTTCTGAGCTTTTTTTTGTAAGTATAAAATTGTTTTAGGTTTGAGGAAAAGTGAACTTCCACATCTGCTATATGTTTTACTTATGTTATTATTTTTCTTTTCCAGGTGAACTCCAGTATTGCAGATGATGATGATGACTCCAATTTTAATAATTAATAAATTGATGTAGTGTAAATTTTGTAAGGGGTATAGGCTGGAGCTGCACATCCCCAGATGCCTGGAGTGTATGTTCTGGATTAATAAAATATTTATTGATGTTATTACTACAAGTTTCCGCTGCATCCTTCACAAACTTTTTGGAAAGTTCTTGATGACATCACCTACATCGCAGCAACGTTTTTGGTACGTTCATGACAACGTCCCTTGCGGCGTTGCACCAACGTCTATGCTACGTTTGTCACAAACATCGCTGCGGCGTTGCAGCGGCGGTTTGGGGCGCCGACAAAGTTTTGTGATCGCAATGTTTCATTCCAACGCTGAGCTTTGTGTAATGTTGTAGTAACGCTGGTACAACGTTGCCGTGTGCGCTGGACATATAGTAGAAGCAGTGAGATCCAGCTTTTAGTGTAATTTTAACTCTGAGTTCTGATGAAAATTAACAACTTTGGTAGCGTGTTAAATATTTAAATTTTTAAAGATGTTTATTTAAATAAGGAGATGAGTGTCTGGACCTCACTGCTTAGACTGGTGCACCCACGACCAGCCCTGGACCAAATGGAAGAAGAAGACGATGATGATGATTATGATGATTATGATGATGATTATTATTATTATTATTATTATTATTATTATTATTATTATTATTATTCTGATAATGATGATTGCTTTTCTTGAAATGAATAAAGTAATGCTGATGTTGATGATGTTCCATGTGAGTTTTATATCAGTAAGTAAATGAGAAATGATTTATATTCTGTAACATTGCCACACTCAATCTTCCTTCTATCTGTTCAGATACAGAAATAATATCTACAGAGACTTTATTCACATCTGTATTTCTCTAGGCTGTTTGTTCCTTGTTGAGAAACAATGGAGAGATTGTGCAAAATATCAGACTTGAACTTTTCACTGAACGTGGTGTGTTCTCCTGAGTGTCCACTAGATGGAAGCATTAGAGAGCAAATCTCTACCTGAAGAACTCTGAGCAGGAAATGATGGTTCATATTAATATCATATGATTATACATTTTATTTAAATTAAAAATATATTCAGAATTTATATTTTATACTTTTTGGAGGAAGGGGAAGTGGAAACTGAATACCACATACAAACTCTCTCTCTCTCTCTCTCTCTCTCTCTCTCTCTCTCTCTCTCACACACACACACACACACACACACACACACACACACACACACACCCCCACCCCTCACCTCCACCTGTACGGAAGAGAAAGAGAAATGAAAGTAAAAGTAAAAAGCTCAATTTTGTTGAGAGAGTAAATGATTTGAGGAGTAAAAACACAGTGAGGATCTGAATCTAAAGCTGTAATATATAAACACACTGAACTGAGAGGAGATCCAGAACAGGTTGGTGGGTTTGGACTGAAGTGGGAAGGTACACGGGTTGTTTTAGGACTTGACGGTGTGAATATTTGCTGTAAGTGAACTGTGTACTGATCCAGGGTTTCATTTCACACTCGGATGTTGGAGGGAAGTGAACGTGTGTCCTGCTGGAATCTGGAGAAGGAAACATGAGCTCCAACATGAGTGTGTCTGGAAAACAGGACTTAAAGAAAGATGAGAGGTGAGTTACTTTACCTTCAGCACCAATACATCAATAAATCCATCCCGTCTCAGGGGAATCACATCCGGATCTCTAAACACTCCCTGGTTACCATGGGAACTAAACTGTGGTTGAAGGGTTTAATAGCAGTGAAGATCTGACTGATCTGATGTGAGAAGAGTTTAGAGAAATCATTCAGTGAGAGAACAGTAGAAACGCCTGTGGAATGTGGAGCAGAAGAGCAGCACAGCTTTGAGTCAGTGAACTCTACAGGCTTTAAGCCCAGCGGAGCCGGTTCTCTGGGACCGGGACTCCTGCCATCGGTGGAATTCCTGAGGTACGAGGCGCCTCCTGTTGGAATAAGTGTTCAGACTGAAGCTGGATTCAAACGATGGAATTATTGGTGTTTAATGATGAACACATTGTTTAACAGCACTGAGACAGCAGAGTGTTCATTATTACTGATATTTCTGTTGGATTCTAGAATGATGAAGGGAAAGAGATCAGAACCACCAGAACCCAGCTGTGTCTCCATGAAGAGTGATCAGTCCATGAATCATCCAATTTTCTTCAGGTCCAGTTGTGATGATGTGAGGTGAGTATAGTGATGTGTTTTACAGCAGTGATCCACCTGATCAAACTCTCTGGTGTGATGATGAAGCCCTTCATGATGTTTATCAGGTGCTGAAGCAATTGAAAATATATCGTCCATATTACATGATGGTTTTATTTATTCACAGAACACAAAAGAAGAAATCAAACATCAGCACCAATCAGCTGGACTCCATATTCAAGGTGTGTGTGTGTGTGTGTGTGTGTGTGTGTGTGTGTGTGTGTGTGTGTGTGTGTGTGTGTGTGTTTAATCTGTGAAACTTGTGTGTGAGAAGTTTGAAGGTTTTATTTAAAGATGATAATAGGGCGCAGGATCGCTGATCCTAAGGTTGGGGTTTCGAGTCCCCACAGGGTTGTCACTGTCCCCCCAGTGCAGCTAACTGGGTTATCAAAGGCAGGCCATGTCTCACTGCCTATGGAGAGAGGCATGTAAAAGAACCATTGCTGACTTTCGCAAAGAGGAGCTGCAGCGCCGTCAGTGTGTTTCTGTCCCTTGTTAAAGGGTTGTGACAGGAAGGGAATGTGTGTGTGTGTGTGTGTGTGTGTGTGTGTGTGTGTGTGTGTGTGTGTAGGTTACAGGTTTTATTTAAGGATAATAATCATGCCCAGATTGAGTGATGTGCAGGTGCATTATGGGTACTCAGACAGAGTTTGAGTTGTAACTGTGGTAATAGAAAGAGCCTTTTGTTCTTTTCCTAAAATAAACTCGTCTCTCACTGTGTAAGATTATAATATTTAGATCTGTTCCTGTGTGTTTCTCACCAGGAGCTCGAACACAAAGTCATCACTCTGATAAAGAACGAGCTGAAGAGGTTCAGGAAGCTCCTGAGTCCGGATTACCCAGCATGCACTGAGAGGGAGGCAGAGGATGAGGAGGATGTGCACAGTGTCAGAGATGGAGCGCTGAAGATCACACTGCATGTCCTGAAGAACATGAAGCACACAGATCTCGCTAACACGCTGGCGCTACAGTAAGAGCCCTGAGTCCTGACTTTCTTCCATCAGGTTCACTTCAGAGAGGAAATTGTTTCAGATCCAAACACTTTCAGTTTGAACTTTGATTTTACTATCATGCACATCTGGGGCTTTTCTGTTCTGCTGGAGCTCCAGCTCGTGGTTCCTCTGTCCGATGGTCCTGTTCCTTCAATAATATTTACTCCATGACTCAGGAATGAACAGCAGCATTGGGAAGAATTTTACATTTGATATTGTGTTGGAGTGATTTTACATTAAAACATGTTATTACTTTGTTTATTAGAGTCTGTGGCCTCTGTGTCTCAGTGCTAAAGTTAAAATCCAACCTGAGAGAGAAGTTTCAAAGAATTCATGAAGGAGTCTCACAGCATGGAAGCTCAGCACTTCTGAATGAGATCTACACAGAGCTCTACATCACAGAGGGTTGGAGTGGAGACGTCAATAACGAACATGAGGTGAGACAGATTGAGATGGCATCCAGGGGACCAGTGACACAGCAAACACCCATCAACTGTAACAATCTCTTTAAAGACACGTCTATCAGAAGTGTGCTGACTAAAGGAGTCGCTGGAATTGGAAAAACCGTCTCTGTGCAGAAGTTCATTCTGGACTGGACTGAAGGAAAAGCGAATCAGGACGTCACCTTCATGTTTCCACTTCCCTTCAGAGAACTGAATCTGATGAAGGACAAACATCTCAGTCTGATGAACCTTCTTCATCACTTTTTCCCAGAAATGAGAAAACTACAACTAATAGACCATCACCTCTACAAAGTGGTTTTGATCTTTGATGGTCTGGATGAATGTCGACTTCCTCTAAATTTCCAGAAGAACGAGAAATTGTATGAGGAGACAGAATCCACCTCAGTGGATGTGCTGCTGACAAACATCATCAAAGGGAATCTGCTTCCTTCTGCTCTCCTCTGGATCACCTCTCGACCAGGAGCAGTCAATCAGATCCCTCCTGAATGTGTAGACCAGGTAACAGAAGTGCGAGGCTTCAATGATCCTCAGAAAGATGAGTACTTCAGGAAGAGCCTCAAGTGATCAGAGCCTGGCCAACAAAATCATCTCACACATGAAGTCCTCAAGAAGCCTCTACATCATGTGTCACATCCGCCCAACATTCTCTCTAGAACAATAGCTGAGATCCAGCAGAAGACGGGGATGTGACACATGATGTAGAGTCTTGGGGATCTGACTCAAATGTTCACACACTTCCTGATCTTTCAGATCAAGCACAAGGACCAAAAGTACCATCAGAAGCATGACCCTGATCCTCAGAAGACCAGAGAGAGCATCCTGGCACTGGGAAAACTGGCTTTCCAACAGCTGGAGAAAGGAAACCTGATCTTCTATGAGGAAGACCTGAGAGAGTGTGGCATTGATGAGAGAGAAGTGTCCGTGGACTCAGGAGTGTGCACCCAAATCTTCAGAGAGGAGTTTGGGCTTCACCTGGGGAAGGTGTTCAGCTTTGTACATCTGAGCGCTCAGGAGTTTCTGGCTGCTTTATACGTGTTTCTCACTTTGTCGTTAAAAGAGAAATACACTCATGGAGCAAAAATACTGGAGTTTTAAAACGTTTCAGAAACCCAAACCTGTGTGATTTGCTGAAGAGTGCGGTGAACAAGGCCTTTACAGAGTGAGAATGGACACCTGGACTTGTTTCTCCGCTTCCTCGTGGGTCTCTCACTGGACTCCAATCAGACTCTCTTACGAGGCATAATGCCACAGAAAGGAAGTAGATCTCCACAGCCAACAGGAAACAGTGGAGTACATCAAGGAGAAGATCAGGAGAAACCATCTCCAGAGAAATCCATCAATCTGTTCCACTGTTTGAATGAACTGAATGATGATACTCTAGTACAGGAAGTCCAAACTTACTCTGAGCAGAGGAGGTGACGGTCGCCTCAGGGGAACCAGACTCTCTCCTGCTCAGTGGTCGGCTCTGGTGTTTGTGTTGCTGAACTCAGAACAGGAAGTGGATGAGTTTGATTTGAGGAAATTTGACCCGTCAGAGGAATGTTTTTCTGAATCTGCTGCCGGTGGCCAAAGCCTCCAGGAAAGCTATGTGAGTATTTTATTTATAAATGTTTACTGTGAGGTTTATTATTTTAATGTATCACTGAACTGCACTGTTGGCATGAAAGTTTATTATTAGTTACTCGAATCATTTTTAAGTAGTGGTTAGGGTGCTGCGCCATGATCGGGATGTTGTGAGTTCGAATCCCACCGAGACCTTCACTGTGCTAAGACCCCTTGGTAAGGACTCAACCCCAACCGTGCCTCTGTCCACTCAGCAGAATAAAAGGGAACCAGTAAAATTTGCTGGGAAGGCAACCTGCGATGGACTAGCGACCCATCCAGCGGGAGATGGACTCTGGTTGCTTCACGCCACGGAAACCGAGGATAAGTATTCGGCCTGATGAGCCACAAGGCTAAGCCACTAGGCTCGGGTGAAAAAGCCAACAGACTTACTTTACTTTACTGACGATTGTTTCACTTTTACAGCAAAATGTAATGTGTCCTCTGAGGGACATGTGGAGAAAGAATAAGGAAACGCTCACAACTGTCTTGTTGGGTTTGGACTGATCGGACTTTCTCATTAGTTTGGATGGATGTGGATACCCCACCTGAATTGTGAACACCCCACCTGTATTAAGGTCCACAACAAACAACTGAACCGTGTGTGTGTAAATTCGGAGGTGATGAGAAGACAGATGTATGAACTGATGGAATGTATTGACTGATGACAGAAGTGTGCTGGGAAGATGGAAAGAGTACTTTGAAGAGCTGATGAATGAGGAAAATGTGAGAGAAAAAAGAGTAGAAGAGGTGACTGTTGAGGACCAGGAAGTCTCAAGGATTAGTAAGGGTGAAGTGAGGAGGGCATTGAAGAGGATGAAGAATGGAAAGGCAGTTGGTCCTGATGACATAACGGTGGAGGTATGGAAGTGTCTAGGAGAGGTAGCAGGAGATTTTCTGACAAGAACATTTAACAAGGTCTAAGAGAGTGAGAGGATGCCAGAGTAATGGAGGAGAAGTGTGCTGGTGCCCATTTTTAAGAACAAGGAGATGTGCAGAGTTGTGGCAAGTCCAGAGGGATAAAGTTGATGAGCCATAGGATGAAGTTATGGGAAAGAATAGTGGAAGCTTGACTAAGGGCAGAGGTCAGCATTTGTGAACAACAGTTTGGTTTCATGCCAAGAAAGAGCACCACAGATGCAGTAAGTTTACCTTGAGGATGTTAATGGAGAAGTACAGAGAAGGTCAGACAGAGCTGCATTGTGCCTTTGTGGATCTGGAGAAAGCATATGACAGAGGTGCCGAGAGAAGAACTGTGCTATTGCATGAGGAAGTCTGGAGTGGCAGAGAAGTATGTTAGAGTGGTGCAGGACATGTATGAGAGATGTAAGACAGTGGTGAGGTGTGCTGTCATGTGACAGAAGAGTTCAAGGTAAGGAGGTGGGACTGCATCAAGGGTCAGCTCTCAGCCCCTTCTTCTTTGCTATGGTGATGGACAGGCTGACAGACGAGGTTAGACAAGATTCTTCATGGACTATGATGTTTGCAGATGACATTGTGATCTGTAGTTAGAGCAGAGAACAAGTGCAGGAAAATGGAGGTATGCCCTGGAAAGGAGGGGACTGAAGATTAGCCTCAGTAAGAATGAGTACATGTGCATGAATGACAAGGACCCAAGAGGAACGGTGAGGTTACAGGGAGCAGAGATAAGAAAGGTGGAGGATTTTAAGTACTTAGGCTCAACAATCCAGAGCAATTGAGAGTGTGGAAAAGAGGTGAAGAAGCGTGTGCAGGCAGGTTGGAATGGTTGGAGAAAAGTGTCTGGTGTGATGTGTGATAGGAGGGTATCAGCAAGACTGAAAGGAAAAGTGTACAAGACGGTGTTGAGGCCAACGATGTTGTATGGTTTAGAAACAGTGGCCCTGGGGAAAAGACAGGAGGCAGAGCTGGAGGGAGCAGAGATAAAAATGTTGAGGTTCTCTTTGTAGTAATGAGGATGGTTAGGATCAGGAATGAGCACATCAGAGGGACAGCACATGTAAGATGTTTTGGAGACAAAGTCAGAGAGGCTAGCTTGAGATGGTTTGGACATGTACAGAGGAGGGATAGTGAGTATATTGGTAATAGGATGCTGAGGCTGGAGCTACCAGGCAGAAGGCCTAGGAGGAAAAACCAAAGAGACGATTCATGGATGTGGTGAAGGAGGACATGAAGGTCGTTGGTGTAAGAGAAGAAGATGCAAAGGATAGGGTGAGATGGAGGCAGATGATTCGCTGTGGCGAACCCTGAAGGGAAAAGCCGAAAGGAAAAGAAGAAGATGAGAAGACAGATGTATAATTGTACGAGCACAGAGAACAATACACACCAGCTGTTTTAGTGTCTTTGTGAAATTCCACCGAGAACTCAGTGTAGAGTCCGAGGAGTACGGGCGTTCTCTGAAGTGGGCGTGTCCAGGTGTAGAGTTGTTTATTCCCTGTAATAAAATGCACTGGATGTGCAGTGTTGGTTGTAGAAACCTGAAGACAGATAAGAGTGTTGTGTGTGTATCTGCTTGCTCCCGGTTCTCTTCAGGGCTGTAGTCGGGCGTAAACGCGGGTATATGCCATATACTCACTTATTTATTAATCATGCAGCATGTACACACTTATTTTGGCTTGCAAGATTGTTTATTCAAGTTTTTTTTTTTTTTTTAACAAGTGAGGTTTTTTTAAATATTAAATATTTGCTATTTTTGTATTTAAGAGCCATGCCATGATTGGGCAGTGCAGATGTCATGCAGGCCTTCAGCCAATCGAATTTGTTTTCATACAGGAAACGGAAATTCCCGCTTAAAACAATCCCCGATTCATGTTGCTAATTGCTACGAAATGTACTGACCTTTCTACATCTAGATTTTCTCTCTTAAACATCTATTTTAAAATGAGCAGAAGAGGGAAGCGCCCCATGAACCTGATCTCCAACAAGGTACATTAACCAGGCAGGTTTTTTAATGAACGCAGCAATAATATCTCTGACGCTGAAAATGACGCCACACACCACGCGACTCCACCTCAGGCTCAGCACGCTCCGAGTTGATCTCGATTCCTGTAGGATGTTAATAGAGAATTACAGAGAAGGACAGAAGGAGCTGCATTGTGCCTTTGTGGATCTGGAGAAAGCATATGACAGGGTGCCGAGAGAGGAACTGTGGTATTGCATGAGGAAGTCTGGAGTGGCAGAGAAGTATGTTAGAGTGGTGCAGGACATGTATGAGAAATGTAAGACAGTGGTGAGGTGTGCTGTCGGCGTGACCGACGAATTCAAGGTGGAGGTGGGACTGCATCAAGGGTCAGCTCTGAGCCCCTTCTTGTTTGCTATGGTGATGGAGAGGCTAACAGACGAGGTGAGACAAGAATCTCCATGGACTATGATGTTTGCAGATGACATTGTGATCTGTAGTGAGAGCAGAGAACAAGTGCAGGAAAATCTAGAGAGGTGGAGATATGCCCTGGAAAGGAGGGGAATGAAGGTTAGCCTCAGAAAATCAGAATACATGTGTGTATGAATGAAAAGGACCCAAGAGGAACGGTGATGTTACAGGGAACAGAGATAACGAAGGTAGAGGGTTTTAAGTACTTAGGCTCAACAATCCAGAGCAATGGAGGCGTGGAAAAGAGGTGAAGAAGTGTGTGTGCAGGCAGGCTGGAATGGTTGGAGAAAAGTGTCCGGTGTGATGTGCGATAGGAGATTTTCAGCAAGAATGAAAGGAAAAAATGTACAAGACGGTGGTGAGGCCAGTGATGTTGTCTGGTTTAGAAACAGTGGCGCTGAGGAAAAGACAGGAGGCAGAGCTGGGGGGTAGCGGAGATGAAAATGTTGAGGTTCTCTCTGGGAGTAACGAGGATGGATAGGATCAGAAATGAGTATCTCAGAGGGACAGCGCATGTAAGATGTTTTGGAGACAAAGTCAGAGAGGCTAGATTGAGATGGTTTGGACATGTACAGAGGAGGGATAGTGAGTATATTGGCAGTAGGATGCTGAGGTTGGAACTACCAGGCAGAAGGCCAAGAGGAAGATCAAAGAAGAGATTTATGGATGTGGTAAAGGAAGACATGAAGGTCGTTCGAGGCAGAAAAGAGGATGCAGAGGACAGGATGAGATGGAGACGGATGATTTGCTGTGGCGACCCCTGAAGGGAGCAGCCGAAAGGAAAAGAAGATATATATATATATATATATATATATATGTATATATATATATATGTAATATTAATATTGTTTTCTATAAATAGATCAATTTACTGCTCATAGAGTCACAGGTGTGATGAGGTCGAGTCGAATGAGGACGAGTTAATGTTTGTTTCTCTCACATTGTGTATGTTCCAGGTTTATGAGGTCATCAGCAGGTATTTGTACAGTTGGTTTAGTGCAGACTTGAAAAGTTCAAGTTCAGCTGGACCATGTGTGCAGAAAGCTACCCTTCTGTTATTTTACAATGATATTATATCTTAAATCTTTGTGTACAATGTAATGAAAAGGCTGTTTGCATTTCAAATTGTTTAAAAATAAGTATTTAAAAATGTCCCTGTGTGAGGGAGACACCGTCCCCCTGCGCGCCGCACAGTGTGGGCCTATGGACCAACACGCTGCCTCGATCTCTTCACTATGACGTTCGGCTGCCGGAGCCTCATATTACACCCACTTATTGTAAATTTCCCGCTACAGCACTGGTTCTGTTCCATGATAAACTTTGGCTGTGTTATGGTTGTGTTTGTGTGTGAGATCAGTGTTGTGATATTTCATCATTTCTCTTTCAGTCTGTGTGAGTGTAATCTGACAGAGGAAAGTTGTAGAGTTCTGTCCTCACTTCTCAGTTCAACCTCCTCCAGACTGAGAGAACTGGACCTGAGAGGAAATGACCGGATTCAGGATTCAGGAGTGAAGCTGCTCTTTACTGGCCTGAACAACCCACACTGTACACTGGAGATACTGAGGTACAGACACACACACACACACACACACACACACACACACACACCACATACATAGCTGCCAATTAGTAGGTAAAAACGTGCTGAGTACAGAAACCTTCACTGTATTATGGTTGTGTGTGTGTGTGTGTGTGTGTGTGTGTGTGTGTGTGTGTGTGTGTGTGTGTGAGATCAGTGTTGTGATACGCATTCGAATAATAATGCCAGCTATTTTGTGAAAAATAAACAAACCATAAACTTTCACTGCGAAGAATGCAAACAAGAAAATGTATGAGCCATTCAGAGTACCGTCGCTTGCCAAATTTAGCGACTCCGCGTGTGTATGGACGCTGTTTATGTGGGAAGTTGGGCCACCGAGCTCATCACCGGGCAGAGAGTACAGTCATTACACCATGTTTAATAGCGAGAAGCCAATGTTGTAATATGGACTTTTATTTTGGAAAATGTATTTTCTGGTGTTTTATTCTTTATTCAGTTCATCATTGTTCTGCTCTTCTCTTTCTTCTGTTCATTTCGTATGTTTAGTGTCACGAGTCTCCTTTGAAAGACCCGCTTTGATATTGTAAAGTCTTGGTTTGAGAATATTTATTGTGGCTGCACTTAAGAGCAGATACATCTTACTATTCCCCAGAGAAATGGTTCTCTTTACTTTTTAAATTATTCTTCTTCCGTCACACTTAATGCGGCCTCAACGGCAAAGTGCACCCACGCGAGGTATAGATATCAAAACGTCTCACAAAAGTCCCCTATTACTTTTATTAGAGACGCTTCACTTTCACTGAAGGCAACAAGATCGACTGTATCATGGACTAGCCTTTCACCATATTATATTCTATATAGACCATATAATACTCTATATACACCATATTATACTCTATACACACCATATTATACTCTATACACACCATATTATACTCTATACACACCATATTATACTCTATACACTATATTATACTCTACATACACACCATATTATACTCTATACAACATATTATACTCTATACACACCATAGTATACTCTATACACACCATAGTATACTCTATACACACCATATTATAGTCTATACACACCATATTATACTCTGTACACACCATATTGTACTCTATACCTGGGGTCACCAACATGGTGCCCACGGGCACCAGGTTGCCCACAAGGACAACATGAGTTGCCCGTGAGCCTGTCCAGGGTTCGGGAACCTATGGCTCGCGAGCCAGACGTGGCTCTTTTGATGACTGCATCTGGCTCTCAGATAAATCAGGTGGCCTTTCTTAACAGAATAACAAATACATAATTTTGATGTCCTTTAAATAAAAAATGCAGCAAAAAGCCATCGAATAAAACAAAAACATAAATAAATTTCAAGCATTTCATTCTATACATCTATTTTCAATGCCACTTGTCGCTGTGGCACGCAGCGGAGAGCTAATCCTTTAAGCAGTCCAGTGTGTGGGCGGGGCCAATTCCTTGAAACTCTAATTTTATTGGATTATATGCAACAGTCTCTTGCGAGTTGTTTTTGGGTAAAGAGGAAAATTTCCCTCGTTTTGATCAGCTCATGTGCACGGCCAAGCAGAGCTGGCAAGCAAAACACAAATGGACTTCTTCTTTTCCTTTTCGGCTGTTCCTTCAGGGGTCGCCACAGCAAATGATCTGCCTCCATCTCTCCCTATCCTCTGCATCTTCTACTCTTACTCCACTTTGACCTTCATGTCCGCCTTCACCACATCCATAAATCTCTTTGTTCTTCCTCTGGGCCTTCTGCCTGGTAGTTCCAACCTCAGCATCCTATTACCAATATACTCACTATCCCTCCTCTGTACATGTCCAAACCATCTCAATCTAGCCTCTCTGACTTTGTCTCCAAAACATCTAACATGTGCTGTCCCTCTGATGTACTAATTTCTGATCCTATCCATCCTCGTTACTCCCAAAGAGAACCTCAACATTTTCATCTCTGCTACCTACAACTCTGACTCCTGTCTTTTCCCCAGGGCCACCGTCTCTAAACCATACAACATTGTTGGCCTCATCACCGTCTTGTACACTTTCCCCTTCATTCTTGCCGATACTCTCCTATCACACATCACACCGGACACTTTTCTCCATCCATTCCAACCTGCCTGCACGTGCTTCTTCACCTCTTTACCACACTCTCCATTGGTCTGGGTTGTTGAGCCTAAGTACTTAAAATGCTCCACCTTCTTTATCTCTGCCGCCTGTAACCTCACCGTTCCTCTTGGGTCCTTGTTCACACACATGGATTCTGTCTTACTGAGACTAACATTCAGTCCCCTCCTTTCCAGGGCAAACCTCCACCTCTCTAGATTTTCGTCCATTTGTTCTCTGCTCTCACTACAGATCACGATGTCATCTGCAAACATCATAGTCCATGGAGATTCTTGTCTAACCTCATCTGTAGGCCTGTCCATCACCATAGCAAACAAGAAGGGGCTGAGAGCTGACCCTTGATGCAGTCCCACCTCCACCTTGAATGCTTCTGTCACACCGACAGCACACCTCACCTCTGTCTTACATCTCTCATACATGTCCTGCACCACTCTAACATACTTCTCTGTCACTCCAGACTTCCTCATACAATACCACAGTTCTTCTCTCGGCACCCTGTCATATGCTTTCTCCAGATCCACAAAGGCACAATGCAGCTCCTTCTGACCTTCTCTGTACTTCTCTATTAACATCCTCTCAGCAAACACTGCATCTGTGGTGCTCTTTCTTGGCATGAAACCAAACTGTTGTTCACGAATGCTGACCTCTGCCCTTAGTCTAGCTTCCACTATTCTTTCCCATAACTTCATTGAATAGCTCATCAACTTTATCCCTCTGTAGTTGCCACAACTCTGTACATCTCCCTTGTTCTTAAAAATGGGCACAAGCACACTTCTCCTCGACTCCTCCGGCATCTGCTCACTTTCTAAGACCTTGTTGAATATTCTTGTCAGAAAATCTACTGCTACCTCCCCTAGACACTTCCATACCTCAACTGGTATGTCATCAGGGCCAACTGCCTTTCCACTCTTCATCCTCTTCAATACCCTCCTCACTTCTCCCTTACTTATCTTTGCGACTTCCTGGTCCTCAACGGTCACCCCTTCTATTCTTTTTTCTCTCTCATTTTCCTCATTCATCAGCTGTTCAAAGACTCTTTCCATCTTCCCAGCACACTTCTGTCATCAGTCAATACATTTCCCTCTCTGTCCTTTATCACTCTCACTTGCTGCACGTCTTTCCCATCTCTATTTCTCTGCTGTGCTCACCTGTATAAATCATTTTCTCCCTCCTTACTGTCCAACCTATCATACAAGTCATCATACGCCATCTGTTTGGCCTTTGACACTGATACCTTCGCCTTACGCTGTGTCTCCAATTACTCCTGTTTACTCTCTTCGGTCCTCTCAATGTCCCACTTCTTCTTGGCTAACCTCTTCTTTTGTACACACTCCTGCACTTCCTCATTCCACCACCAAGTTTCCTTATCTACTTTCCTTCCAGAGGACACACCAAGTACTCTCCTACTGGTCTCCCTGATCACATTGGCTGTGGTTGTCCAGTCATCTGGAAGCACTTCCTGACTACCCAAAGCCTGTTACAACTCCTCCTTGAAGACAACACGACACTCTTCCTTTTTCAGCTTCCACCACTTTGTCTTCTGCTCTGCCTTTGCCTTTTTCACCATCAGAGTCATCCAGCACACCACCACCCTATGCTGTTTGGCAACACTCTCACCCACTACTACTTTGCAGTCACTGACTTCCTTCAAATTACATCGCCTACACAAGATGTAGTCTACCTGTGTGCTCTTACCTCCGCTTTCATAAGTCACCCTATGCTCCTGTTTCTTCTTGAAGAAAGTATTCACCACAGCCATGTCCATCCTTTTTGCAAAATCGATCAACATCTGTCCTTCTGTGTTCCTGTCCTGGATACCAAACCTGCCCATCAATTCCTCGTCCCCTCTGTTGCCTGCACCAACATGTCCATTGAAGTCTGCACCAATGACCACTCTTTCACCTCTGGTGGTACTCTGCATCACTTCATCTAAGTCACTCCAGAATCTCTCCTTCTCTTCTAGCTTACATCCTGCCTGTGGGGCATAAGCACTAATAACATTGACCATCACGCCTTCAATCTCTAACTTGAGACTCATCATTCTGTCTGACACTATTTTCACTTCTAGAACATTCCTGACAAACCCCTCCTTCAAGATGACTCCTACTCCATTTCTCTTCCCATCCACACTGTGATAAAACAGCTTAAACCCTGCTCTAAGCTTCTAACCTTGCTACCTTTCCACCTGGTCTCCTGAACACACAGTATGTCCACCTTCCTCCTCTGCATCATGTCAGCCAGCTCCCTATCTTTTCCTGTCTTAGTTCCAACATTCAAAGTCCCTACTCTCAGTCCTAGGCTCATGCATTTCCTCTTCTCTCTCTGCCTACGGACACGTCTCCCGCCTCTCCTTCTTCGACGTCTTCGACCAACAGTAGTCCAATTTCCATCAGCACCCTGTTGGTTGACAGCACTGATGGCGGTCGTTGTTAACCTGGGCCTCGACTGATCCGGTATGAATTTTGTTTTGACCATTTGCATTTTTAATGTGGCAGACGTTTTATGCCGGATGCCCTTCCTGTCGCAACCCTCTGCATTTATCCGGGCTTTGGACCGGCATAAGGGGGAGAGACACTGATTATTTCCCCCCACCTCATGGCTGCATTCAAAACACAAATGGACAGAATGAAAAAACTTCAACCCGCAGACCAGCTGATTGCCTTGGGAACATACTTGTCAACTCTCACGCATTAATCGTGAGACTCATGCATTTCATCTCCTCCTCAATGTCTCACGCAAGGTGTCTAAAATCGTACGCATTAATACAATTATTTCCCAATTTTATTCTTTATTTTAATATTTTAAGGATGTAATTTCTGTGAACAAATGCCATTGGCTATGTCTTTTATGTTAACATACAGCTTCTCTTTCTGCTTCTGCCTGGAATTCCACGGTTTTTATCTCAAATTGGTCATTTCTGTGAATCGTCTAAATCCGGGAGGAAATTTTAGGGGGTATAGGACCATCAAAAGTAGCCACTTGTCAGAAGTGACATGTGGAGTTTTGTGAGACAAAGCGCAGCTTATCCAGACTTCCGATCTTTCAAATGTGCAAAACTCCCTCAGTTCACGTGAGGAAGGAACCGTGAGAGGAACCGGCTCCAAAAGGAACCCCGTCGTCATTGGAGTGGAACCATAAAGATATAAACCAGATCAAAGAACATTCATTACAGTCCAACATGAAGTTCTCGCACAACTGTAAGTCCGAAATAATGGTGGTTTAAAAGTTGATAGTAGCATCTGTAGCTCAGCAGAGAGAGGGAGAGTGATGGATAGATAGATGTTGTGGGGTTTAATCACAGTACTGGAATGTAAATAAGAGATTTTATTCTTGCTGAGAGCAGCAGAGACTCGGCATGACTGGCTACGGCAGCAGAACTAAAAGAGAGAACCAGAAGGAAGACAGACATGAGGGCTCCTGTGGCATTGGGGCAATCAGCCACTCCACTCTTAAACAGAGCTGTGAGCATGTAGAGTGGGAGAGCGACAGCATCCCAACATCACCGTTTACCAGAACTCTCGATGCATGAGACCCCAAGAATACTAAACGCTCCACTGAACCAGTGAGTTTTCATCCCGTCATAGAAACAGAGACTGAGTCTGAGTCCCGAACATTAACTGGAAGGTTATTCCAGAACTGTGGGGCTTTGTAAGAGAAGCGCCGCCCCCTGCAGGAGTTTTCATTATTTGAGGTCCAAAGCACCTGCACCTTAAATCTAAGGGGGCGTGTCGGATCAGAAGCCACAAGAAGTTCACTGAGATAATGTGGCGCGAGAGCATGAAGTGCTTTATGGGTTAAAAGTCGCAATTTATATTCAGAACTGGGAGCCAGTGCAGTGTAAATAAGGGCGGGGTGATCTGCTCGTGTCTTCTGGTTCTAGTACCGACTCTCGCTGCTGCATTCTGGATCAACTGGAGCTTGTTTATGTTCCGATTAGAACAAAGTTTTATAGAAACAAACAACTGGCTGTGAAATAAAGTCAGCAAATTCACACACAATCGATGATATAGAGGATTTGAATCAGCGGCGGTTCGCTTTTCCAACTAATAAGAGAAATGGTTGGTGATGAGAGACCCCCGCGCAAGTCTATTCAGGGCGTTTGTGTGAAAAATAAATTTTCTGTCTCAGCAGCTCAGTGAATTTCTTCGCACATGTTCTCTGTACGATCCAGAAGCCGCTCAATATTCTCAGGAATTTTTAACCGGTTTTCGACGCTCTGAAGCGACCACGACGCGTCTCGCGATAAAGTGAAAAATAACACGACTTCAAACGAGACCAGAAGGAAAGAGAATGTAAATATTATGATTCAATATCATGATTCCACCCCCTTCCTCCCTCTCCCCCTCCTCCTCCCCTGCTCCTCCTCTTCCCCCTTCCTCCTCCCCTTCTCCCCTCCCCCCTTCCCCTCTCCTCCTCCCCTTCCTCCCTCTCCCCTTCCTCCTCCTTCCTCCCTCTCTCCCTTCCTCCCCCCTTCCTCCCCCTCCTTTTCTCCCTCTCTCTCTCTCTCTGTCCCTCTTCCTCTCTCTCGCTTCCCCCTCTCTCTCTCCCCTGTCTGATTAAAGTTGATGATCAGGCTGTTGTTCTCTGTTGATCTTCACCTGCTGATTGTTTAATATCACACACAACAGATGAGAGAAACTAAATGGATCCTCAGTATGATTATGTTAATGAGATGTTAATTAGAATAATCAGGTGATATTAAATCCTCATGTAATTCTGAATAATAAAATCATTGTACACACATCATCTTTAAAGGAAATCTTAAACCAGGATAAAAATCTGGTGATGAAGGGCGTGGCATTGTGTCTCTGCAGGTTGGTGGATTGTGGTGTTTCAGGTGAAGGTTGTGCTGCTCTGACTTCAGCTCTGAGATCAAACCCCTCACACCTGAGAGAACTGGATCTGTCCCGGAATGAACTCGGAGATTCAGGAGTGAAGATTGTCTCTGCTGTACTGGAGGGTCGTCTCTGTAAACTGGAGATACTGAGGTCAGATCATCTCTGTGAGAGTCACATGACCTGCTCCTCAGTACGACCCCATTGTGTAATAGTGAGGCTGAAGCAGAAGGTTTAGGTTGATCATCAATGTCCTGAGGAGGAAGATTGTTTCTTTCACTGCACGCTGATGATTGGTCACAGAGTCTTTAGCTCAGATGTTCGTATGTGAGAAGCTGCAGCACAAAGCCAAACTTAATGCCGCCGCAATGTGTCTGAAATGACTGTGAGATTTATTACACCCTGAAACTAATCACACAAACTGCACCCGGGACACAAACTAAATGTCCTGAGTGTGAACTGCACGATTTATAAATGAAAGTGAAATGAGAAAAAAATGAATGAAAGTTATAAACGAACAGGGCAGTGGGGGGCGGCGTGGTGGTGAAGTGCCGGATTACTGTTGTCAAGGTTGGGGGTTCAAGTCCCACTGTCAACGGTTGTCCCTGCTGCCCCCCACAGGCATGTGATTTTTCTGTCTATAGACGGAATTCCATGTTTTTCATTTACAGGGGCAAAAAAAAAATAAATCCATCTTTTTTTTCATAAAAAATGCATTAAATAAATCTCATTTTGTTTTCTTCTAAATCCGACTTTTTAACGAGCTCCCTGCAGGTAATGGGGACTGTGATTGGCTGACTATGTTGACGTCATGCATTTTGGCCAATCAATGCTCCGTAGTAGCTATATGTCTAATTCCCTCCAAGGTCAGCAGAAAGATGACGGTTGTGGAGAGAAAGGTCGCTGCGCGAATAAAAAAAATTGACAAATTGGTCAAAAATAAGTTCGGCTGGGACTGGATGGGAAAAGAATCCAATCCTAACATCGGAAAAAAGATTAGGACGACGTTATTCGGCGACTTCATTGGCAAGATTGATCGGCCTGGAAAAGTATTGTGCACGTGGTGTCACGGTGGAATAGACTATGGATCACGTGGATTCAAAGCATTAGAACGGCACGCAAATCGGCAGAAGCATGTTCAACAACTACATGCAAGAAAAACAAACGCTTCGCTTGATGGGACTTTTGGATGTGAACCGGAAGTAACTGCACCTTCCGGAATTCATCCATTGTTTCCGGCCAACATTACAAAGATCGAAAGGAAGAATCCGCCCTGACAGCCGATCCCCGTTGCAGAGAGAGGAGTTCACAATCAGGTCGGTAGTGTGGAAATAATTTAAAATTTGACTTGTGCAGGTTTATTGACTTTAATTAAAAAGTAATTCTGATAATCAGGGGTTGCAAATACTATTGCCCGACGCTCGAGTCCAGCACCGCGTTTCCATGAAAATAAGACCGAACCACAAAATAAGACCGAGCGTGATTTTACAAGATGATTTTAATATCGGCCCGCCACTTAAAATAAGCCCGAGTTGAGAGCGTGACGGCACAGTGTCACGTGACTTATGTTTCCACGCCCTATTGGACGGCATGATCCGGATGGATCCGCACCGTGGAGCCACTTGTTTTAGTGGCTGAGTTGCGTGGACTGACTTAATTTGGTACTTTATAGTTGATCAACGTAAATATCCGCGACTGTGTAAATAAAAAGCGGAGACAAAGTGATAAATATTTTCAAAGCCAAAGCCGCTTCCTCGCGCTCCGGGCACCTGCTGCTGTCCTCACTTCATTTTTAATCACCACAGCACTGATAGTTTTCTTCTTCATAAATAACTTCATTATCACAATGTCGTTTCAAATCAATTCACTCTTATTACTGGATACGCTCAAATTGTTGGTCATCTTTTTACATTTACTTGTATTCAGTATTAATATAGACTAGTCCTTCTCAAAAATTAGCATATTGTGATCAAGTTGATTATTTTCTGTAATGTACTGATAAAATTTAAACTTTCATATATTTTAGATTCATTGCACACCAACTGAAATATTTCAGGTCCTTTATTGTTCTGATGATTTTGGCATACAGCTCATGAAAACCCAAAATTCCCATCTCAAAAAATTAGCATATCATGTTCAGGTAGTCTAAACGAGCTATTAACCTCATCATCTGAATCAACCAATTAACTCAAACACCTGCAAAAGATTCCTGAGGCTTTTAAAAACTCCCAGCCTGGTTCATTACTCAAAACCACAATCATGGGTAAGACTGCCGACCTGACTGCTGTCCAGAAGGCCATCATTGACACCCTCAAGCAAGAGGGTAAGACACAGAAAGAAATCTCTGAGCGAATAGGCTGTTCCCAGAGTGCTCTATGAAGCCACCTCAGTGGGACGTCTGGTTGTGCAGCATTTTCTGCCACACTTTTTCCATCCCACAGAAGAGGTGACCGGACCCTGAGGAAGATTGTGGAGAAGGGCCGATTCCAGACCTTGGGGGACCTGTGGAAGCAGTGGACTGGGCTACAGGTGCCGCATTCCCCAGGTCAAGCCACTTTTGAACCAGAAACAGCGGCAGAAGTGCCTGACCTGGGCTACAGAGAAGCAGCACTGGACTGTTGCTCAGTGGTCCAAAGTACTTTTTTCGGATGGAAGCAAATTTCACATGTCATTCGGAAATCAAGGTTCCAGAGTCTGGAGGAAGACTGGGGAGAAGGAAATGCCAAAATGCCTGAAGTCCAGTGTCAAGTACCCACAGTCAGTGATGGTCTGGGGTGCCATGTCAGCTGCTGGTGTTGGTCCACTGTGTTTTATCAAGGCCAGGGTCAATGCAGATAGCTATCAGGAGATTTTGGAGCACTTCATGCGTCCATCTGGTGAAATGCTTGATAGAGATGAAGATTTCATTTTTCAGCACGACCTGGCACCTGCTCACAGTGCCAAAACCACTGCTAAATGGCTTACTGACCATGGTATTACTGTGCTCAATTGGCCTGCCAACTCTCCTGACCTGAAGCCCATAGAGAATCTGTGGGATATTGTGAAGAGAAAGTTGAGAGACACCAGACCCAACACTGTGGATGAGCTTAAGGCCGCTATCGAAGCATCCTGGGCCTCCGTAACACCTCAGCAGTGCCACAGGCTGATTGCCTCCATGCCACGCCGCATTGAAGCAGTCATTTCTGCAAAACGATTCCCGACCAAGTATTGAGTGCGTAACTGAACATAATTATTTGAAGGTTGAGTTTTTTTTGTATTAAAAGCATTTTTTTTTTTTTTTTTTTTTTTTTTTTTTATTGGTCGGAATAAATATGCAATTTTTTTTAGATCGGAATTTGGGTTTTCATGAGCTGTATGCCAAAATCATCAGTATTAAAACAATAAAAGACCTGAACTATTTCAGTTGGTGTACAATGAATCTAAAATATATGAAAGTTTAATTTTTATCAGTACATTACAGAAAATACATGCTAATCAGATGATTGGCTGTGGCGACTCCTGAGTAAAAGGGGAAAAAGCCGAAAGGAAGACAGACAGACA
The DNA here is from genome assembly GCA_024760905.1 of Plotosus lineatus. NCBI lineage: Eukaryota > Metazoa > Chordata > Actinopteri > Siluriformes > Plotosidae > Plotosus > Plotosus lineatus. The sequence goes on along the minus strand of CM045744.1, from coordinate 1,112,864 downwards.
GAAAATAATGAACTTTATCACAATATGCTAATTTTTTGAGAAGGACTAGTATACATATATATAAAATATGTCTCTCAGAGGATTAGATTTTAAAATGTCTTTTTTTTTTTTTGGCTCTCTTAGTCAAAAAGGTTTCCGACCCCTGGTTTAAAGTATTTGAAATTAAAACTCGGCCCACTGTAGGCCTATATCTGTGAAATTAAAATTTTTCATAATTTCAAGAAGGTTCTCTTTAAAAATATTCCTTCCAGGAGACACCAATTAATCTCCTTTTTGTCAGTATAACCCTAAACCTTTAAGGGGCTTCGCCCCCCCCGAACCCCCCAGCAAGGGCACTTCGCCCACACACTCCGCAGGGGCCTCGGCGGCACCCTTGACCCCTGCCAATTTTTCCTCCTTTTCCATAAAGGCTGTTCTCATCCCTGATTATAGGAAATATTCTTTCCTGCTGTTTTGTGTAATGTTATTTTTGCATGACAAAATGCTGAAAGTCCAGGAGCTTCGGGGGGCGCTCTGTCCCTGGCCATTTTCAGTCTTTTTGGGCTTGTTCGAATCACATGTCTGCCCCCAGTGCACTAACTGGGTTATGAAAGGCCGGCCGTGTCTCTCACTGTGTGTGGTGAAGGATCGTGTAAAAACCACTGAAATAATCCTGAGATAAAAATAAAAGATGGAAATGTAAAATCCATCAGGAAATGAATAAACAATGGAAAATCCCAGCAGACTGATATACAGCGCTACCTCGACTTATGAAATTAATCCGTTCCGAGGGCGGAGCTTAAGTCACAATGTTGGTTAAATAAAACAAAAATTCCCATCGGAAATAATAGAAACCAATTAATCCGTTCCAACCCCGCCCAAACTCATATAACCTGCACAAACACCTATATTTCACCCAATATATTACAGATAAACATGTAAAAACAATAAATATTTCATTATAATAATAATAAATACATGTACAGGTAACAAGACGAGGTGCTCTCTCTCTCACACACACACACACACATGGTACAGAGAAGAGATGCGCCCACACACACAGTATAGAGATGAGGAGCACATACATACACACAGTCCAGTGACGACTCCCCCCCCACACACACACACAAACACAGTCCAGAGACAAGGCGTACACACACACACACAGTATAGCGATGAGCCTCCCCCCAGACACATACACACACAACATACAGAGACAAGGCATGCCCCCCTACACACAAACACAATAAAGAGACAACGAATACACACACACACACACACACACACACATGGTACAGAGAAAAGGCATGCACGCACACACACAGTACAGAGTGAGTCAAGGCATGGCCCCCTCCACACTCACCAGGTGAAGAGACGAGGAGCACACACACGAGCCCCACGCCGCGCACACACACACACACACACACACCGTACATAGACAAGGCGCTCTCCCTCGCCAACACACACACACACAGTAAAGAGATGAGGAGCACACACAGTCCAGAGACGATCCCCGCACGCACGCACGCACACACACACACACACACACACACATAATACAGAAACAAAATGTGCCCACACGCACGCGCGCACACACACATGGTAAAGAGATGAGGAGTACACACACACACACACACACACACACACACACACACACGATACAAAGAAGAGCCGCATACGCGCACGCACGCACGGTACAGAGACGAGACACGCACGCACACACACATACACACAGATGGGAGAGATGAGAACGCGCGTGCACACACACAGTCCAGAGATGAGACACACACTCTCAAGAACAGTACAGAGATGAGGCGCGCGCACAAACATACACACACACAGACATCCATACATACCCACACACACGGGACAGAGACGTGTAACTAATAATAATAAACACACACACAGTGTGATAAATAGAGAAAGTGAAAGTAATAGTTCCGTGGCTCGAGTTCAGAGGTCATGGTGCATGTACAGTGTGTACAGTGAGGGTGTAAACTGTCTGGTACTTCAGTAGTTCAGTATCCTGATGCATTGTGGGTAGAAACTGTCCCTGAATCTGCTGGTGCGAGTCCGGATGCTCCTGTAGCGTGTACTGATGGTAAGAGCGTGAAGAGTGTGTGCTGGGGTGGCTGATGGATCAGAGACGATCCGCTGGGATGTTTGTAAGGCCGAGGTTCGGTATGTGTACAACGGGAGGGAGGTTCTGGTTGGGCATTTAAATCAGAACGGCCATCAGAGGGCTCGAAGATATCAGGACCGAACACGGACATTACCAGGTTTAATAATATACATTTATATTGTTCTATAAATGCACGACACACATTTATTCCCCCCTGTGTAGTGCACTATAAGCCCCGCTCTCTCTCTCTCTCTCTCTCTCTCTCTCCCTCTTTCTCTCTCTCTCTTTCTTTCTCTCTCTCGCTCTCTCTCTCTCTCTCTCTCTCTGATTAAAGTTGATGATCAGGCTGTTGTTCTCTGTTGATCTTCAGCTGCTGATAGTTTAATATCACACACAACAGATGAGAGAAACTAAATGGATCCTCAGTATGATTATGTTAATGAGATGTTAATTAGAATAATCAGGTGATATTAAATCCTCATGTGATTCTGAATAATAAAATCATTTTACACACACATCATCTTTAAAGGGAATCTTAAACCAGGATAAAAATCTGGTGATGAAGGGCGTGGCATTGTGTCTCTGCAGGTTGGATGGTTGTGGTGTTTCAGGTGAAGGTTGTGCTGCTCTGACTTCAGCTCTGAGATCAAACCCCTCACACCTGAGAGAACTGAATCTGTCCCGGAATGAACTCGGAGATTCAGGAGTGAAGATTGTCTCTGCTGTACTGGAGGATCGTCTCTGTAAACTGGAGATACTGAGGTAAGATCATCTCTGTGAGAGTCACATGACCTGCTCCTCAGTACGACCCCATTCTGTAATAGTGAGGCTGAAGCAGAAGGTTCAGGTTGATCATCAATGTCCTGAGGAGGAAGATTGTTTCTTTCACTGCACACTGATGATTGGTCACAGAGTCTTTGGCTCAGATGTTCGTATGTGAGAAGCTGCAGCACAAAGCCAAACCTAATGCCGCCACAATGTGTCCACGGAGTGATGTCACTCTGCTCTTTATTCTCTCACATGTGATTATCACCCGCCGCGAGCTCCACAGTGCCCTGTACAGTTCGAGTCGGATCACTGTCAGGAACAGGACCGGATCCGTCTCACTCCTGAACCTCAACAGTCTCTTGTGTTTCAGGGAGAATTTATGATGGAAGTCGTGTTTTAGAACTGCATGAACGAGTGTCTGTGACCATGGTAACGATGATGTTTATATACCACATCACACGCCATGTGTACATCCTCTGTGCACGATTTCCTCTGAAATGGGTTTAATTTAATTCAGCGTGATGTTCTTCTCCCCACTGTGGAGATGTAGTGTTCGGATGAAATGATGTGGACGAGAACAGAACAAATCCCATCCTGTATGAACTCAATAAGAGGTTTTATTTTCAATCCCAGATATTTTAGTTCCATCAGCAGCGTTTTTCTGTCTCTTCCTCATGATGGGTTTTTACTAAAGCGCCCCATTAACAATATGATAGAACCGGTGTTTATACTTTCCGCTACGTCGCGCTTCAGTTTCTGTGGCTTCAGTGTATCGCGGGTTTTTCAAAAATATTCATTGAAATCGAAATAAGTAAATAAATTAAGGAAAAATAAAGGGAAGTTCTGGAAAATGCCGCAAAACAAGGCCAATTATTCAAAAAAAAAAAAAAAACCAACAAAACTACTTAGATTTTTATGTGAGGTGCTTGTATGTGTATTTATATTTTATTTCCATATTATGCATTATTTTTGAATGTTTAATTGTTAGAAGCATTTATAGTGTTGAATATGTATTTATTGGTGTTATATACACATATACATGTACGTATACATCAATCAGAGGGGGTGGATCCCACTTCGTGGAAATCGGTGGTCGCGGGGTCTCGGTCCCCATTAACCGCGGAAAGTGAGGGATCCCTGTAACTGGAGTTTATACTTTGTACTTTTATTAAAAACTTTCAGGATTTGATGATGATTTTCTCTTGTTGTTATTTCATGATGTTTATTTTATTTCCTTCAGTATCAGCTGTGAGAGAATTGGAGTGAAAAGTTGGTCAGTTCTGGTCTCAGCGCTCGGCTCAGAAACCTCCAATCTGAGAGAACTGCGTCTGGCTGTGAAAGTTCTGGATCTGACCTGTAATAAACTTGGAGATTCAGGAGTGAAGGTTCTCTGTACTGTACTGGAGAATCCTGAGTGTAAAGTGGAGGCGCTGAGGTAAGATCATCTCTCTGAGACACACAATATTCATGGTTCATCCAAATAAATTATTTTCAGGGCTCTGGAATTCCCAGGCCACCCATTGAAGACCAAAGGTTCTCTTACTTCACCCTCAAATAGTTCTTTATTTCTATGGTTTTGTTTATTACAAGGATTCAGATTTTTATTCTTTCATTCTGCAATAATATAAATGTATATTGTTATGTAAATGCACTACACAGGCGATGGAGAACCAGATTTATTCCCCATGTGGAGTGCACTATAAGCCCCGCCCTCTCTCTCTCTCTCTCTCTGTCTCTCTCTCTCTCTCTCTGATGAAAGTTGATGATCACGCTGTTGTTCTCTGTTGATCTTCAGCTGCTGATAGTTTAATATCACACACAACAGATGAGAGAAACTAAATGGATCCTCAGTATGATTATGTTAATGAGATGTTAATTAGAATAATCAGGTGATATTAAATCCTCATGTGATTCTGAATTATTAAATCATTTTACACACACATCATCTTTAAAGGAAATCTTAAACCAGGATAAAAATCTGGTGATGAAGGGCGTGGCATTGTGTCTCTGCAGGTTGGAGGGTTGTGGTGTTTCAGGTGAAGGTTGTGCTGCTCTGACTTCAGCTCTGAGATCAAACCCCTCACACCTGAGAGAACTGAATCTGTCCTGGAATAAACTCGGAGATTCAGGAGTGAAGATGGTCTCTGCTGTTCTGGCGGATCGTCTCTGTAAACTGGAGATACTGAGGTAAGATCATCTCTGTGAGAGTCACATGACCTGCTCCTCAGTACGACCCCATTCTGTAATAGTGAGGCTGAAGCAGAAGGTTGAGGTTGATCATCAATGTCCTGAGGAGGAAGATTGTTTCTTTCACTGCACACTGATGATTGGTCACAGAGTCTTTGGCTCAGATGTTCGTATGTGAGAAGCTGCAGCACAAAGCCAAACTTAATGCCGCCGCAATGTGTCTGAAATTACTGTGAGATTTATTACACCCTGAAACTAATCACACAAACTGCACCCGGGACACAAACTAAATGTCCTGAGTGTCAACTGCACGATTTATAAACATCACTGAAATAATCCTGAGATAAAAAGAAAAGATGGAAAATTAGAATAAGAGGAAAATACCGTCAGATAAATGTTAACAATTGAATGAACCTGAAAAAACAAACGGGGCAGTGATGGCCTGCTGGTGAGGCGCTGGATCGCTGATCCAAAAATTGGGTGTTCAAGGCCCACTCTCACCGGGTTGTCACTGCTTCCACCCCTTGGTGCAGCGAGCTGGGTTATCACAGGCCGGCCGTGTCTCTCACTGTCCATGGTGGAGGTTCACGTAAAAGAACCATCGCTGACTTTCATCAAGACCAGCTGCAGAGCCGTCAGCGTGTTTCTGCCCTGCGATGGCTGGGCGAGCCGTCCGGGGTCTACTCTGCCCTGTGCCAGAGTCGGCTGAGATGGGCACCGGCCTCCCCGTGACCCTAATGATGTTAATCGTTTCAGAAATTGAATGAACAATCGCTTCCTTTGTGTCTCACACCTATGAAAAGATCTTGATCTGAAAATATTTAAAAACTGAAGCTTTGTCTTGTTTTGTGGAAAAATGTAAAATCTTTTCCTTTTTCTTTGAATCTGAAAATAATAATCTTTTGTTGGGGTGTGATGGTGCACACATGGTGTGGTTTGTGATGTTTCTCATGGTGATGATCACCGGTTGTTGGATGTTTATTGATGATGAAGGGAACCTTCCCATTGTATCTGATTCTTTGCGTTCAGTACAGCATTATTAATTCATCAATTTTACTTTTCCTCAACATCTGGAGCAAATCTTTACTCACAAGGATGGAACGCTCTGTTTATAAGGATGTTTACAATCCGCTTCTTTATTAAAAACCCATAAAAAAGTGCTTGACAGCTCGTAGGGCTTTAAACTGCCATGTGTTTGAGACCAACTTTGGTAAAAACTGACAAAATTGAAAGCGTATCTGGTTTTACAGAGTTTAGCAGTTAGTGTCGCCATAGCGACTGTTTCTATTCAAAGCCAGATGTTGATCCAGAATAACATGCAGATTAATATGTAAACATGAATTATTATAATGTAAATTCACATCACATATTTTTATAAGGTTTTTTAAAACTCAGGTAAAGTTCACAGGTGTATCAGTTCGTAATCGGCGTTACTACGGTAACCACAGTGTTATTTCTCTGTGTACGGAACATGAACACAAACACAACTCCATCTCACAACAAAAAGAAAATGCATGTGATGCGAAAGCAGGTCATTATGGACAACATGAGGATTTTTTCTAAAAAGTACAAAAGTTTTAAAAAGTTTTCCATCAATAAAACACGAATAATAAATTTTTTATATTTTCAGATAAATATCTTTTCAGATACAACGGAAGCGTTTGATGTTGATTTTAGTTTTTATTGGAATTTGAAAAATGAACCTTTTTACTTTTTCATGTGTAGAAATGATTCATAACTGAAAATAGTAGAAATAAATAGTTGTTTGTGAAAACGTTTGTGTTCGGGTGTGTAACTGAAGCACAGAGTAGAATCTGGATGTGATAGTTGAGAATATTTTATCGGTACCGAGGTCCATCATTATGAACAGTTTGATGAGAATCTGAGTTGGGCCCTGTACAGTGGCACCTGATTCTGGAGGATTTTCTCAGAAAACGTCTCTTAAGATGAAGCACATTTGTTATTTTGTTGTTTATAAGATGTTCGGTACATTGTTGAGAAACTAACAGCAGCTCAGCGTGTGTGTGTCTCCTCGATTCTTCATCACAGACATGTGGAGGCTACCAAGAAAAACATCAGTCGGCTTCTGATCGTGACCACGGAGGGGCAACTATATAAATAAAAGAAATAAATACATCAACCAAAAGTTGGTGGGCGGGGGTGTCCTCCCACTGATTAGTTTTCACTGCTGTCCCCCCAGTGCACTAACTGGGTTATCAAAGGCCCGCCGTGTCCCTCACTGTCTGTGGTTGAGCTTCAGAATATGAATGTATGACAGAAGTTGTTTTATATAGATATATATATATATATATATATATATATACACACACACACACACACACACACACACAGTAAGATAAATAGAGAAAGTGAAAGTCATAGTTGCGTGGCTGGAGTTCAGAGGTCTTGGTGCATGTACAGTGAGGGTGTAAACTGTTTGGTACTTCAGCAGTTCAGTATCCTGATGCATTGTGGGTAGAAACTGTCCCTGAATCTGCTGGTGCGAGTCCGGAGCTCCTGTAGCGTGTACTGATGGTAAGAGCGTGAAGAGTGTGTGCTGGGGTGGCTGATGGATCAGAGACGATCCGCTGGGATGTTTGTAAGGCCGAGATTCGGTATGTGTAGAACGGGAGGGAGGTTCTAGACATTACCAGGTTTAATAATATAAATTTATCTTGTTATATAAAGGCACTACACACATTTATTCCCCCTGTGTAGTGTACTATAAGCCCCGCCCTCTCTCTCTCCCTCTCTCTGTCTCTGATTAAAGTTGCTGATCAGGCTATTGTTCTCTGTTGATCTTCAGCTGCTGATAGTTTAATATCACACACAACAGATGAGAGAAACTAAATGGATCCTTAGTATGATTATGTTAATGAGATGTTAATTAGAATAATCAGGTGATATTAAATCCTCATGTGATTCTGAATAATAAAATCATTTTACACACACATCATCTTTAAAGGAAATCTTAAACCAGGATAAAAATCTGGTGATGAAGGGCGTGGCATTGTGTCTCTGCAGGTTGGCGGGTTGTGGTGTTTCAGGTGAAGGTTGTGCTGCTCTGACTTCAGCTCTGAGATCAAACCCCTCACACCTGAGAGAACTGGATCTGTCCCGGAATGAACTCGGAGATTCAGGAGTGAAGATTGTCTCTGCTGTACTGGAGGATCGTCTCTGTAAACTGGAGATACTGAGGTAAGATCATCTCTGTGAGAGTCACATGACCTGCTCCTCAGTACGACCCCATTGTGTAATAGTGAGGCTGAAGCAGAAGGTTTAGGTTGATCATCAATGTCCTGAGGAGGAAGATTGTTTCTTTCACTGCACACTGATGATTGGTCACAGAGTCTTTGGCTCAGATGTTCGTATGTGAGAAGCTGCAGCACAAAGCCAAACTTAATGCCGCCGCAATGTGTCTGAAATTACTGTGAGATTTATTACACCCTGAAACTAATCACACAAACTGCATCCGGGACACAAACTAAATGTCCTGAGTGTGAACTGCACGATTTATAAACATCACTGAAATAATCCTGAGATAAAAATAAAAGATGGAAATGTAAAATCCATCAGGAAATGAATAAACAATGGAAAATCCCAGCAGACTGATATACAGCGCTACCTCGACTTATGAAATTAATTTGTTCCGAGGGCGGAGCTTCAGTCAAAATGTTCGTGAAATAAAACAAAAATTCCCATCGGAAATAATAGAAACCAATTAATCCGTTCCAACCCCGCCCAAACTCGTATAACCTGCACAAACACCTATATTTCGCCCAAAATAAATTAAATTAACTTACAGATGATGGTATTCTGCATGAAAGTCAAGGCATACTGTCAATGCCCGACTTGATTCGCCACACTCTCTGCCTGGAATTGTCATCAGATGGTCTCCAACTTTCCTCGGATGTTTCGACCCTTAACCATGACATCCTCCAGTTGGCGGGTCAGTAATGGTGGCCAAACCACTGCTCGCTTCCAGGCGTCCAGTTCAGCTCATCTCGTCGATGCCATACCCAGCATGATGCCTTCTCTGCTGCCTCAGCTAACTGCCTCACTGCGTATTTCCGTAATGATGATGTTGTTCCTAGTGCTGTCATCAACTTCCACACTGATTGTGCCGGGAACCCTCTGCACCCAATCTCAACTGGAAACAGTGACACCTTCCAACCCTTTTGTCTGCATTCTTCTATCAGCTCTGCATACTTCAGTGATTTCCTCTCATTGGCTTCGTCACAGTTCTCCTCCCATGGTACAGTCAGTTCTATTGCTATAAGAGTCTTCACCTGAGTTGACCACAAAACCATGTCTGGTCTCAGAGTTGTTGTAACAATGTCTGGGAAAACTAGCTTCCTCCTCAAGTCCACTCTAAGTTCCCAGTCCCTACCAGCGTCGAGCACCGATGGCTTCTGTCCAGCGTTGGTCCTTGCTGGGGTTTTAGCTCCTTCTTTGACAAACTGTATTGTTTCCTGCTTCTTCTTTGTTGTTCGTTTCCTGGTTCTTTCCTTCTCTACTATGTCTGCTAGCTTCTCTAATACCCTGTCATGTCTCCATCTATACCGTCCTTGCTTCAAGGCCACTATGCATCCCGATAATATGTGAGCCATGGTTCCTCTCTTCCCACATAACTTACATGCTGGATCCTGTGCGAGTCCCCACTGAAAAAGATTTGCTGGTGAGGGTAAAGTGCCATATACTGATCTTAACAGGAAAGATATTCTGAATTGGTCCATCTTCCAGAGGTCTGACCACGTGATCTTACGTTGTGGTAGCTCCCATCTCGTCCAAGCTCCTTGCTTTCCTAGTTCTACTGCACATGATATCCTTGCTTTCTCCACCTCTCTTCTCACTTCTTCCTGAACCATGCTTCTTTTCTCTGTCCTATCTGCCTTGTTCCATTGTTGGAAGTGTGATCCTCTTTGGGGATCGGAATGTGTTTCCTGAAGATACTTCTCTACCTCCTCCTTTGAACATTTAAAAGTGCCTGATCTCTCTTTGCCTAACAGCTCCTTCGATATATTAAAGATAAACATGTAAAAACAATAAATATTTCATAATAATAATAATAATAATAAATACATGTACAGGTAAAAAGACAAGGCACACACACACACACACACACACACACAAGGCGAGCCCCATCCAGGCACACACACACACACACACACACACACACACACACACACACACATGGTAAAGAGACAAAACATGCCCCCCCACTCACACGGTAAACAGATGAGGAGCACACACACACACGATACACACAATAAAGATGAGCCGCATGCGCGTACACAGACGAGGCATGTCCCCACACACACACACACACACACACACACACACACACAGTAAAGAGACGAGGAGCGCACACACACGTTACAGAAACAAAACGTGCCCCCACACACACTCCCACACGGTAAAGAGATGAGGCCCGCGTGCACACACACACGGTAGAGATGAGGAAAACGCGCGCGCACACACACACACACACACACACAGTGCAGAGATGAGAGACACACACACACACACTCGTGCACGGTACAGAGATGAGGCGCGCACGCACGCACACATATCCATACATACTCACACACACACGGTACAGAGACGTGTAACTAATAATAATAAATACACACACACACACACACACACACACACACAGTGTGATAAATAGAGAAAGTGAAAGTAATAGTTCCGTGGCTGGAGTTCAGAGGTCACGGTGCATGTACAGGGTGTCCAGTGAGGGTGTAAACTGTCTGGTACTTCAGCAGATCAGTATCCTGATGCATTGTGGGTAGAAACTGTCCCTGAATCTGCTGGTGCGAGTCCGGATGCTCCTGTAGCGTGTACTGACGGTAAGAGCGTGAAGAGTGTGTGCTGGGGTGGCTGATGGATCAGAGACGATCCGCTGGGATGTTTGTAAGGCCGAGGTTCGGTATGTGTAGAACGGGAGGGAGGTTCTGGTGGGGCATTTAAATCAGAACGGCCATCAGAGGGCTCGAAGATATCAGGACCGAACACAGACATTACCAGGTTTAATAATTTAAATTTATATTGTTATATAAATGCACTACACACATTTATTCCCCCGGTGTAGTGCACTATAAGCCCCTCCCTCTCTCTCTCTCTCTCTCTCTGATTAAAGTCGATGATCAGGCTGTTGTTCTCTGTTGATCTTCAGCTGCTGATAGTTTAATATCACACACAACAGATGAGAGAAACTAAATGGATCCTCAGTATGATTATGTTAATGAGATGTTAATTAGAATAATCAGGTGATATTAAATCCTCATGTGATTCTGAATTATAAAATCATTTTACACACACATCATCTTTAAAGGAAATCTTAAACCAGGATAAAAATCTGGTGATGAAGGGCGTGGCATTGTGTCTCTGCAGGTTGCGTGGTTGTGGTGTTTCAGGTGAAGGTTGTGCTGCTCTGACTTCAGCTCTGAGATCAAACCCCTCACACCTGAGAGAACTGAATCTGTCCTGGAATGAATACGGAGATTCAGGAGTGAAGATTGTCTCTGCTGTACTGGAGGATCGTCTCTGTAAACTGGAGATACTGAGGTAAGATCATCTGTGAGAGTCACATGACCTGCTCCTCAGTCCGACCCCATTCTGTAATAGTGAGGCTGAAGCAGAAGGTTTAAGTTGATCATCAATGTCCTGAGGAGGAAGATTGTTTCTTTCACTGCACACTGATGATTGGTCACAGAGTCTTTGGCTCAGATGTTCGTATGTGAGAAGCTGCAGCACAAAGCCAAACTTAATGCCGCCGCAATGTGTCTGAAATTAGTGTGAGATTTATTACACCCTGAAACTAATCACACTAACTGCACCCGGGACACAAACTAAATGTCCTGAGTGTCAACTGCACGATTTATAAACATCAATGAAATAATCCTGAGATAAAAAATAAAAGATGGAAATGTAAAATCCATGAGGAAATGAATAAACAATGGAAAATCCCAGTAGACTGATATACAGCACTACCTCGACTTATGAAATGAATCCGTTCCGAGGGCGGAGCTTCAGTCAAAATGTTCGTTAAATAAAACAAAAATTCCCATCGGAAATAATAGAAACCAATTCATCCGTTCAAACCCCGCCCAAACTCATATAACCTGCACAAACACCTATATTTCCCCCAATATATTAAAGATAAACATGTAAAAACAATAAATATTTCATTATAATGATAATAATAAATAGATGTACAGGTAAAAAGACAAGGTGCTCACACACACAGACATGGTAAAGAGACGAGCCCCACACACGCGCATACACACTCACTTGATCTTGATCTTGATAGGTTAGGTGACACGTCGCAAGGACATTAATTCACCGCGCAAGTGCCAAGCTGATTAGCAGGACCCCCTTACTATTTCAGCAAAAGATTTAGCTGGCTCCTTAGCTGCTGATATGGTGTTGATCAGGTCTGGTGGTAGCGAGTTCCAGTCTTTAATGGTGTTTGGCATGAAGCTGAACTTGTAGGTATCTGTTTTGGCTGGTATCCGAAGAAGATGCCAACTATGCATAGTTCTGGTTGTTCTGGATGGTCGTTTTAATTGATCAGTTGGTAGGTTGGCTTGTTGATTAATGCCTTTACAAAATAGTACAAGTCTGTTTTGTTTCCTTCTGTCTTTAAGGGGTTGTAATTCTAACTGGTGGAGAATTGATGTCATGCTACCCGGTTCAAAGCTATAGTTGGATGTTATGAATCTTGCTGATCTATTTTGGACTGCTTCAATTTTTTCTTGTAGAAATATCTGATGTGGATCCCATGCTGTAGATGCGTACTCAAGGACAGGTCTTATTAATCCTTTGTATGCTTGTAGTTTCACATCTAAAGGGCACTTTGCTAGGTTTCTACGCAGTAGGCCAAGTGTACGGTATGCTTTGTTACAGATGTTTTCTATATGCTTCCCCCAGTTTAAATCGTTCGTGATAGTTACTCCAAGGTATTTGATGGAATCTAAAAACTCTAGCTCTTGACCTTTTAACTTGTAACTGTGTTTGATGTTAGTTTTCTTTCTTGAAAGGGTCATCATGTTTCACTTAATTGGTTGGAACCGCATGCCCCATTTCTCTGCCCAATTGCCTAAAGTGTCAATATTTTGTTGTAAGATGTTAGTCTTCTTCTCCAGTTATATTCCTGTAGCAGACACAGTCATCAGCAAAAAGCCTGATGTCAGATGATACATCGGTTGCAATGTCATTTATATGCACCAGAAACAGAATAGGTCCAAGTACGGTCCCTTGTGGTACACCTGACACTACTTCAGCATCATTTGATTTTGCTCCATTTACTACCACGCACTGAGTTCTCATTGACAGAAAGGAATCGATCCAGTTCATAATGTTCTTGGGTACTCCATATTTATGCAATTTAGATTTAAGTAGTTCGTGTGGTACAGTATCAAAAGCCTTTTCAAAGTCCAAAATGAAAATGTCCACTTGTTGCCTGTTGTCTATGGCCCTTGACCAGTCATCAAGTACATGTACAAGCTGTGTTTCACAACTGTGGTGTTTCCTAAAGGCATGCTGTCGATTATTTAGTATGTTGCGTTTATCCAGATGTTTCATAAGGTTCGAACAGATGAGGTGTTCTAGCATTTTGCAAACTATACTGGTCAGTGAGACTGGCCTATAATTACTTGGTAAAGTTCGGTCATTCTTCTTATAGAGAGGGCAGATATTCGCTTTCTTCCATTCTGCTGGTATGGTGCCATAGTTGATAGATTGCTGGAAAAAGTGTGTAAGTATATCAGCAAAGTCTTGGCCAAGTTCTTTGAGTACTCTTGGGTGGATTCCGTCCGGGCCCATGGCTTTAGATGCGTTCAAATTCTTTAGCATGTTACAGACTCCTTGACTGGTGACATGTATAGGTTGCATTTGGTCAGCTATTGGTGATTCATGTTGGATTTGATTGTACTCTGTCCTTGTAAAAACACTGGTAAACTGGTTGTTAAGTGCTTCTGCTTTATCTTCATCAGTCTCAGCAATGGTGCCTAGGTTTGTTTTTAGAGGTGGTATGCTCTGTTTATCTGACTTCTGGTTGTTGATATATCTCCAAAAGGGTCTTGGGTCTTTCTTTACATCTCCTATTAGGTTGTTTACATAATTATGGTGTGCTGTCTGTACCATTCCATTTACTTCTTTTCTGAGGTTTTGCCATTTCTGTTTTAATTTTAGGTTTTTAGTCTTTTTGTAGGCGGCATGTGTCTTATTTCTCCTTCTAATTAGTGACTTAATTTCGCTGTTTATCCATGGTAGAGACCGTTTACTTCTCGATGTTTTAGTTGGTATATTGGAGTTGACTGTCTCTCTTACAAAGTTTTTTATCATCTGCCAGTTTTCTTCTACTGATCTTTTATTATGGTGACCATTGAAGTATTTGTCTGTTGTAAATTTCTTTGCTTCCTCTCTCATCTGGTTGTAGTTACCTTTAGAGTATTGATAGAATGTTCTCTTAGGTATTTTTTTCCTTGGTATTGTACATTTTAAGCTGGCTTCGATGATATCATGGTCACTTAGTTTATCTGGTGAATTGATATTTGAAAACTGACCTGGGAGTGACGTAATGAAGAGGTCCAGTGTATTTTTCTCTCTCGTTGGAAATGTGATCAGTTGTTCTGCCCCCGTCTCATTCATGATATCAATTAGCAGTTGTCCATCTCTATCTGACAGGCAATGTCCAGTGTCCTTGTGTAGCTGTGTTTTCCAGTCGATGTTTCGTTAATTGAAATCACCTAGTACGTGAAAATTTGTCAGTTTGTTTGGTTTGCCAAGGCTTCTGATTTTATCAAGTTGTTCTTTGAGTTGTTCTATGTTGTCTTTTGGTGTATCTGGTGGTCTATACCAACTTCCTATATAGTGATGTTTGCCATGAATGGAAAACTTGCACCAAACTGACTCGGATCCATTTTGTAGTGAGTTTACTGGTGATGATTCAAGGTGTTGTTTTACCAACAGCATAGTGCCGCCTCCATGGCCTGTTCTGTCATTTCGGTATATGTCATACTCAAGGCTTTCAGGGATGAGTTCATTTGACTGTATACTATTGTCTATTTTTGTTTCTTGTATGGCTACTACCTCTGGATGTTCTGTACTCAAGTATGCTTGTAATTCCAGTTTTTTACCTCTTAGTTCATTGATGTTCATTGAAATCATTTTGATTTTGCTGGTGAAATGGTTGTTTTTTACACTCTGATTTTCCTGGTGGCCTGATAGAACTGTGAATCTATTATTACAAGTTGTCGTTGTTTGAGAGTTTGAAAATGTTGTTGTCAGGTTATTGTTCTCACAGTTTGGGCAGATCCATATACAGTTTGAGGCCTGGATAACTTTGTATTCCTCCTCAGAGACTGTTGTGCAGGTGTTGTGTATCCACATTTTGCAGTTGTCACATTCAATGGCTGGGTCTTGGTTTGTGACATTACCTTCGCATATGCCACATGGCGCTATGCAGTTGCTGCAGTACCAGTTGATGTCGCTGGCTTGTAGCTCTGTGTATTTTAAATTATCAATACTGGTACATCTTAAATGTATCCATTTTTCACACTCATCGCATTGTATTGCCTTATCATTTCTTTTGACAAGTTTTTGACATAGTCCACAACTGTTTTTACATATACCTTTTGCAGGACCAGGATTCAATTCCAGGTCTCCCGATAAGAGGAGTAATATACTGGTAAGGTTTAATGTTTTTATACAGTGGGATGGAAAAATAATGTACCTATTGTTGTTTTTCATGAGCTGTGATGACTGTATATAAAGCTGTACATACCTCGGTAGACTGTGTTTGGTATCAAATACAGACCTTCGGTGTCTCTCGGTGTCATTCATTAGTGAAGCATTGTTTACGTTGTTGATGCTTTGGATCCAGTTTCCACAGATAAGAAGAATTAATGACAGTTCAATGGTGAATTTAAAATCCATTCTTGGTGATCACTAGTGATTTAAGTATCAGAGTTCGTCAATAAAAAAAGTTTTTTTTTCTCACACACACACTCACGGTACAGAAACAAAACATGCCCCCACACACACACACACGGTACAGAGCTGAGACACACACACTCGTGAACGATACATAGATGAGGCGCGCGCACACACACGGTACAGAGACGTGTAACTAATAAAAATAAATACACACACACACACACACACAGTGTGATAAATAGAGAAAGTGAAAGTAATAGTTCCGTGGCTGGAGTTCAGAGGTCACGGTGCATGTACAGTGTGTACAGTGAGGGTGTAAACTGTCTGGTACTTCAGCAGTTCAATATCCTGATGCATTGTGGGTAGAAACTGTCCCTGAATCTGCTGGTGCGAGTCCGGATGCTCCTGTAGCGTGTACTGATGGTAAGAGCGTGAAGAGTGTGTGCTGGGGTGGCTGATGGATCAGAGACGATCCGCTGGGATGTTTGTAAGGCCGAGGTTCGGTATGTGTAGAACGGGAGGGAGGTTCTGGTGGGGCATTTAAATCAGAACGGCCACCAGAGGGCTCGAAGATATCAGGACCGAACACAGACATTACCAGGTTTAATAATATAAATTTATCTTGTTATATAAAGGCACTACACACATTTATTCCCCCTGTGTAGTGCACTATAAGCCCCTCCCACTCTCTCACTCTCTCTCTCTCTCTCTCTCCCTCTCCCCCTCCCTCTTTCTCTCTCCCTGTTTCTGAATAAAGTTGATGATCAGGCTGTTGTTCTCTGTTGATCTTCAGCTGCTGATAGTTTAATATCACACACAACAGATGAGAGAAACTAAATGGATCCTCAGTATGATTATGTTAATGAGATGTTAATTAGAATAATCAGGTGATATTAAATCCTCATGTGATTCTGAATAATAAAATCATTTTACACACACATCATCTTTAAAGGAAATCTTAAACCAGGATAAAAATCTGGTGATGAAGGGCGTGGCATTGTGTCTCTGCAGGTTGGAGGATTGTGGTGTTTCAGGTGAAGGTTGTGCTGCTCTGACTTCAGCTCTGAGATCAAACCCCTCACACCTGAGAGAACTGAATCTGTCCTGGAATGAACTCGGAGATTCAGGAGTGAAGATTGTCTCTGCTGTACTGGAGGATCGTCTCTGTAAACTGGAGATACTGAGGTAAGATCATCTCTGTGAGAGTCACATGACCTGCTCCTCAGTACGACCCCATTGTGTAATAGTGAGGCTGAAGCAGAAGGTTGATCATCAATGTCCTGAGGAGGAAGATTGTTTCGTTCAGTGCACACTCATGATTGGTCACAGAGTCTTTGGCTCAGATGTTCGTATGTGAGAAGCTGCAGCACAAAGCCAAACTTAATGCCGCCGCAATGGGTCTGAAATTACTGTGAGATTTATTACACCCTGAAACTAATCACACAAACTGCACCCGGGACACAAACTAAATGTCCTGAGTGTGAACTGCACGATTTATAAACATCACTGAAATAATCCTGAGATAAAAATAAAAGATGGAAATGTAAAATCCATCAGGAAATGAATTCTGTCTATCTTCCTTTCGGCTTTTTCCCTTTTACTCAGGAGTCGCCACAGCGAATCATCTGATTCGCCCGTTTGATTTGGCAGAGGTTTTTACGTCGGATGCCCTTCCTGTCACAACCCTTTTAGCAAGGGATAGAAACACGCCGACGACTTTGCATCCTACTCTTTACGAAAGTCACCAATGGTTCTTTTACATGCCTCTCACCATAGACAGTGACAGACATGGCCCGCCTTTGATAACCCAGTTAGCCGCACTGGGAGGGACAGTGACAACCTTGTGGAGAGTGGGACTTGAACCCCCAACCTTTGGATCAGCGATCCAGCGCCCTATACCACGAGACCACCACTGCCCTCCATGAGGAAATGAATAAACAGTGGAAAATCCCAGCAGACTGATATACAGCGCTACCTCGACTTATGAAATTAATCCGTTCCGAGGGCGGAGCTTCAGTCAAAATGTTCATTAAATAAAGCAAAAATTCCCATCGGAAACAATAGAAACCAATTAATCCGTTCCAGCCCCGCCCAAACACATATAACCTGCACAAACACCGATATTTCACCCAATATATTAAAGATAAACATGTAAAAACAATAAATATCTCATTATAATAATAAATACATGTACAGGTAAAAAGACAAGCTGCTCTCACACACACACACACACAGACACACACACACGGTACACAGACAACCCCCCACACACACACACACACACAAGCGGCACACACACACACACACACACACAGACACATGGTAAAGAAACAGGAGCACACACAGTCGAGACTAGGCATGCCCCTACACACACACACACACACAATAAAGAGATGAGAAGGGCACACACACACACACACAACACTACCCCCGTGCGCACACACACAAACACACACAGGGTACAGAGACAAGGACCCCCCCCACACACACATACACCCCCCCCCCCACACACACACACAGTCCAGAGATGATCCCTGTCTTGTGCACACACATAGTACAGAAATAAAACATGCCCCCACACACACACACACACACACACGGTAAAGAGATGAGGAGCACACACAAGGTCGAGAGATGATGCGTGCACACATACACATGGTAATGAGACAAGGTGTGCACACACACACACACACACACACACACACACACACGTACACAGACAAGGCGCTACCCACACAGTACAGAGATGAGGCATGCCCACACACACACACACACACATGGTAAAGAGATAAGGAGCACACACACACAGTCCAGAGACAATCTCTGCGTGCGCACGCACACACACACACGGTACAGAAACAACACGTGCCCCCCACACACACACACATAGTAAAGAGATGAGGAGCACACACACACACACACACGGTAGAGATGAGGAGCTGGGACACACAGTGCAGAGACGAGGCGCGCGCGCGCACACACACACACACACACACACACACACACACACACACAGACAGTACAGAGATGAGACACACATACTCGTGCACAGTACAGAGATGAGGCGCGCGCACACACACATGGTACAGAGACGTGTAACTAATAATAATAAAGACACACACACACACACAGTGTGATAAATAGAGAAAGTGAAAGTAATAGTTCCGTGGCTGGAGTTCAGAGGTCACGGTGTCTGTATAGTGTGTACAGTGAGGGTGTAAACTGTCTGGTACTTCAGCAGTTCAGTATCCTGATGCATTGTGGGTAGAAACTGTCCCTGAATCTGCTGGTGTGAGTCCGGATGCTCCTGTAGCGTGTACTGATGGTAAGAGCGTGAAGAGTGTGTGCTGGGGTGGCTGATGGATCAGAGACGATCCGCTGGGATGTTTGTAAGGCCGAGGTTCGGTATGTGTAGAACGGGAGGGAGGTTCTGGTGGGGCATTTGAATCAGAATGGCCATCAGAGGGCTCGAAGATATCAGGACCGAACACAGACATTACCAGGTTTAATAATATAAATTTATATTGTTATATAAATGCACTACACACATTTATTCCCCCTGTGTAGTGCACTATAAGCCCCGCCCTCTCTCTGTCTCTCTCTCTCTCTCTCTCTCTCTCTCTCTCTGATTAAAGTTGATGATCAGGCTATTGTTCTCTGTTGATCTTCAGCTGCTGATAGTTTAATATCACACACAACAGATGAGAGAAACTAAATGGATCCTCAGTAGGATTATGTTAATGAGATGTTAATTAGAATAATCAGGTGATATTAAATCCTCATGTGATTCTGAATAATAAAATCATTTTACACACACATCATCTTTAAAGGAAATCTTAAACCAGGATAAAAATCTGGTGATGAAGGGCGTGGCATTGTGTCTCTGCAGGTTGGGTGGTTGTGATGTTTCAGGTGAAGGTTGTGCTGCTCTGACTTCAGCTCTGAGATCAAACCCCTCACACCTGAGAGATCTGGATCTGTCCTGGAATAAACTCGGAGATTCAGGAGTGAAGATGCTCTCTGATCTTAAAGATGATAAACATTACAATCTACAGACACTGAGGTGAGTAAAGATGTTTTATATAAATATTGAAATAATAAAAGTGTAATGATTGAAGTTGATGATGGTTAGTTTGTAGTAATTTCTCTTTATTTCCAATAAAGATCAGATTCGCAGGTTAGGAATGAAGGCAGTTGTATAAAATGTCACTATATTGTATTTCAGGAGATTTTTCTCTCTCGATCGGATTTAATGCTGTTCTGTGATCAGTAAAGTGTGTTTGAATGATGTGGACGAATATAAACAGGAGATGATGATGTTCCTCTCGGAGCAGAGACGATTCCATGCTGGAGATCATGAAGTACCACAGTCTGGTTTGTTGTGATTAATTCTGGTGGTTTTCTTTTCTGTTCAGGGTGTGATGATGATGATGTGTGTGATGAAGACTCCGGTGTTCCTGCATTTCCATGTTGGGGAACAGAGAACATGTTTATAAACACATCACTCATTTAGTTCTAACACATTAAACACACTCGGAGACGTGAGAAGTGTGTGTTCATCATGTATCGGCCAATCAGATTCCACACACTTCTACACCCAGATTATAATGACCCCTGACCCCTGGATCAAATTTCTGGATCTCCATCCCATAATGACCCTGAGAGCTGATTCAGACCGGCGGGTGAGAAACCACAGAACTCGAGCCGAACCCGGTCGGTGGAAGAGAGAGCCAGAGAGGAACCGTTTCCAGAGATCGGTGCCCATCGTCACCTGACAGGATCAGCATCTGAGCTCTCTTCAATCATTTATTCATCAGATTACTGCAGCAAACATATTGTTGTAGAATATGGTTCTGATTGGTTCTGTGATTTTTCTGTATTTATCTGATTAATATGTTTCAGATTGGAATGTGATAGTAATTTTAGTTTTAATTATAATGATGTGTGTGAGAGAGACTGAGGTCCTGGTGAGAATATTAAAGTGAGACAGAATAAAGTTTTATATATATATATATATATATATATATATATAGTAAATAAATATATTTATTTATAAGCAACTTTATTTATTATCACTTGTTGAGCAGGTCTGATGTGATTGTGGTGTAACTGGTCCCAGTGTGGCCTAATAGGACGTGTATATAACCAATAACCATATACGTGTATATAATAATATAAACTGAAGAGAGATTTATTTTCTCAGGTTCGAGAGAACATAAGAAGTAATTGTAATAAAGTTATTGTTGATATAGAGTGAATAAAGTTGGCTGCTGTTGAATTTGGTCTCGGCTGGATCACTGCACTTTATTTGAAACGCAGCCTGTTCTTCCCCCTCACGGCTCCGACTGATCTTTCAACTCGAACGCCCAGGAAAGGTCACGTGACACCCGTTCTGACAACACGTCATTGGTCACTGATGGATTTAACGGTTCATTTAAAATTTGTGTCATTTGTTTTGAGATGCTTTAATGGCCACGCCCCGCCTTCCCCCTCTGACCGACTTAATCCAGTTCTGCCCCGCCCCTCGGACAGCGCTGCAGTGGGAAAGAAAATAAGCAGGTGCACTGTGAGGCCCAAAGTGGGCGGAGCGCAGGGACAGGGTGTGGGAGGGGCCAATGCTGGAGATGGTATTTGCAGCATGTAATATGAAATAGTATAAAAACTGTACATAACATTTCACCCACAGTATACATGGAGTTGTTGCCATGTGTCTGAGAGCAACAGTTTTATATACTGAGACCAAACTAAAAATATAAAATGAAGAAAGAACAGAATTTGAAATACTAACAGCTTTGAATCACATTATACACAAAGATTCAAGATACAATATTATTATAAAATAACAGAAGTGTAGCTTTGCACCACATCATGCACACACGGTCCACGCCCAACTTGAACTTTTCAAGTGTGCACTGAACCGGCTGCACAAATAGCTGCTGATGTTCTCATCAACCTGCAACATACACAATGTGAGATTCAAATAACATTCAATAAATTACTACAACTACAACATGCACATGCAGCAATATTATAATCAATCAAATACTGATTCATGTTTCTGTCATTAAAATTATCTACACTTGTATTTCATAAAGTTAGGATTTAATAAGCTATTGACATTTAGAAAATGCAACAAAACTACCAAGTTATTAAAATAAAAATTCTCAGCATCAGAAAAAATCTACTTATGAACGTTTTATGTTTTAAGTTTTGGCACAAACATTAAATAGAACTGCATATTGATATTATTGCATATAAACATATTAAATACACAAAAACATTACAATGGTGTAACTGCATCTAGTGCTTTTATTTGCATATTGTGAAGCCTTAATTATGAATGCATGCATATTAAATTTTAAGGCGGGATTAAAGGTGGTGAACTGTATCATGCACGACTCGACCTCAGCAGACCTAAGATATACATATATATGTATATATATATATATATATATATATATATATATATATATATATATATATATATATATATATTCCTCTTATTTTCCTTTCGGCTTTTCCTTCAGGGGTCGCCACAGCAAATGATCTGCCTCCATCTCACCCTATCCTCTATATCTTCTACTTTTACTCCAACTACCTTCATGTCCGCCTTCACCACATCCATAAATCATCTCTTTGGTCTTCCTCTGGGCCTTCTGCCTGGTAGTTCCAACCTCAGCATCCCTCCTCTGAACATGTCAAACCATCTCAATCCAGCCTCTCTGACTTTGTCTCCAAATTCTCTCACATGTGCTGTCCCTCTTCCTGATCCTATCCATCCTCGTTACTCCCAAAGAGAACCTCAACATTTTCATCTCTGCTACCTCCAGCTCTGCCTCCTGTCTTTTCCTCAGGGCCACTGTCTCTAAACCATACAACATCGCTGGCCTCAGCACCGTCTTGTACACTTTTCCTTTCATTCTTGCCGCTATCTTCCTATCACACATCACACCGGATACTTTTCTCCAACCATTCCAACCTGCCTGCACACGCTTCTTCACCTCTTTTCCTCACTCTCCATTGCTCTGGATTGTTGGAGCCTAAGTTCTTAAGTTGAGCCTCAGTATTTAAAGGTTTTTCAAAAATATTTATAGAAAAAATAATGATAATATTGAAATTAAATACAAATAGAGAAAACGTTCAGGAAAATGCCACAAAACAGGGCCAATGATGGGGGAAAAAAACAACAAAAAAACAAAAAAAACAAAAACAACCCAACAAAACTACAGTACTTACATTATGTGAGGTGCACGTCTGAGTGTGTGCGTCACATCTGTGTGCGGGTGTACATTTGTATGTGTTTGTATTTTATTTACAGTAGGCCCTTGACATTCGCGGGGGTTCGGTTTCGGGCCTTCCCGCGAATCGAGATAATCCATGAGTTCTGTACGCGGAAGTAAAACCCCGTGTATGACGTCACATGCGCGAATGAGCAGCCGGCAGTAAAATACTATGTATCTATTACATGCGCTAAAATATTCTTCTTAAACACATTCTATAGACAGTCTTACTCATTAATACAGTATTAATGTGGAAAATATAGTAATGATTAAGAAAAAACTTTTGAATTTTGTACTGTGATATTTAGTAATAAGATAGATAAACCTCAGTACCTCAGTTAATTCTGAGAATGTTTGTGAGTGAGATTCTATGTTCTGTCGCATGTTTAACAAATGATACCAAAAGAATAAACTTTATTACGCTTCATGTCCTTTTACATTGAACTTGAAGTGACGTGTCTGAGATGGCTCTGCCGAGAGGGCAACGTCGCAGAGTTCTTGGAGTCAAATTGTTTCTTTGTTCGTTTTAATTTGTTTTATTTGTTTGTTCATGTTTTGCATTATGCTCGTCTATGATCGGTCGACCCTACTACAGCTATGAGCAGCTTCAGGCAACTAAGCACGCAACAACTTCTATCGTAAGCTGCTATGCTATGCTATGCTATGCTATGGGAGCTCAATGCTAACAAAAAGCCCAGGTGGAGTTATCAGATTCTCTGGCGCTTGGTTCTCACTTCCGGCCATACTGCTTGAAAATGTTCAGTCCCTGTGAAACAAGATGGACGAGCTTCATGCTCAGATTGTAACACAGAGGGATCGACAGGACTGTGCTTCTGTGAAACATGGCTCGAGGTGATTACACCAGCCGGCTACACGGCCTTTGTCCCCTGCAATCCCAAGCGCCGGAGTCATCGTTTGGCCCCTTCCCGCCTGGGCTTCTTGTCCGCTGGGGTGCGGCTCGCATCGAGCTGCCTACCATAGCATATTAGCTCTGCTAGCCGCAGCCCGGCTAACCAGCTCAGTTGAGCGTGATTAGTTATACACACCCGAAGATACTCCGATCTTATGGCTGTAGTAGAGCCGACCGGTCGTAGACGAGCATAGTGCAAAACATGAACAAACAAAACAACAAATAAAACAAATTAAAACGAACAAAGAAACAATTTGACTCTGAGAACTCCGCGACGTCGCCCTCTGGGCAGCACCATCTTGACGACGTCACTCCAAGTTCAGTGTAAGAGGACATGAAGAGTACTGTAATAAAGTTTATCCTTTTGGTATTGTTTGTTAAACATGCTACAGAACATAAAATCTCACGCATAAACATGAACTTAGGTACTGCACTGGAATAATAATTGAAAAAGATTTTAATGCAACAGTTCAGAGAAAACCGTTGTTTCTCAGGAGAAAGTCTTATTTCTTCAGAAGAGACATCCAGCGTTTTCTATCGCTGAGCCAGAGAAGCCGCACAGCGTTTGAGTGGCATCATAGAACTTAACCGGGAATTAAAACACACACACAAAAAGAGGCTCATTGACAACTTGTGCACAAATGAGGAAAAGGGGGCAGGACATGAGCTCAACCAATCAGGAGAAAGGAGGACAGCCATTGGCTGAATTTTAATCACGTGCCGGTTGCTCGTGAATACTCAAACCGTGGGTGCAAAACTGCGAATAGTCAGGGGCCTACTGTATGTCTTAGACTTAGTCATGTGTTTGTTTATGAAAATGCCAGTGTTTAAATTCCTTGAGCGCAAGGATGAACATCTCGTCAAGAAACTAGAACAGAGCGTTAAGAATCAATTTAGATGGGCATGGCTGGAGAAAACAGTCAAGATTAGCTCAACTGGTGCTGGGTCAACCAGGACTTCATCAGGAAAGTCGACGTGACCGGGAAAGTTTTGTGCACATACTGTGACGACTTCATCTACTATGGCAGCAGTTATCACTCGTGGGAGAGATACCCAGAATTCAGTAAATTGATGAAGGCAGTTCTGTCGATTTTCCATGGGCCAGCTGTGGAAGGTTCATTCAACAGCATGGGGGATATAATTGATCCTAAATCAGGCGCGATGAATGTTGAAACGTACAGCTCCTTTCAGGGTGTGAAATCTGCACTGAAAGCCAAAGGAATGACAGCAAGGCAGCACTTCCACAGGAAGGATGTAGTTCAGGACCCTGTGGAGAAGAATGTGTGCTTAACATGGCCAGAGATGCAAATAAGTACAAGAAACGGAAGGAGACAGACAGACAGACAGATAGTTGAAGAAAGGAAAAGGAAAATAGCTCCCAATTCCAAAAACAGTCAAACTAAACCTGCAGCTGTTGAGGACCAACC
Source organism: Plotosus lineatus (assembly GCA_024760905.1). Classification (NCBI taxonomy): domain Eukaryota; kingdom Metazoa; phylum Chordata; class Actinopteri; order Siluriformes; family Plotosidae; genus Plotosus; species Plotosus lineatus. The sequence continues at coordinate 1,087,247 of CM045744.1, read as the reverse complement.
AGAAAAGCTCACCAAAGCAGCACATGAGAGAAAAATGAACAGGAAAAGAAAGTGTGAAGAACTAGAGATAAAGATAAAGAAATTGAAAAAAAAAAACCTAGAAACAGATGATGCACACATGTGTAAATAAGTTCAACCAGCTGAATGAAGGAGAACTCTGTCTGATAGATTACATGGAATTTACTGTTATTGAATACACAACCATTTCTCACCTGCTGATCACATAAGTTTTACACCGGATGCCCTTTCTGACTCAACCCGCTGCAATTCTGGGCTTGCGACCGACGTGAGGACGAACACCGCTGGGATATATAGTGAAATATACAACAGGTGGAGAAACGAGGTTTTAAAACCAAATGTGGCAGAAAATCTTTGTCAGTTTGTTGCTCGAAAAATACGATCAACAAATGATCATTGCTGAGTGTGAAATACAAAACATATAAATCTGTTCCTCAACATGGACACATTCGCTCCCATCATGGCAAAGGTCAAATATCAACATCGGTCTCGGACAGCCACTAAATAAGAGAGTCCCGGAACTGACTAAATATTCCAACCTTCAGTTTCAACACAAAATATAACAACACAGACTTAAAAATGTTCGCTCTTGTACTGCAAATCACATTACCGGTCATATTTCCGGCCACAGTGAGACCTCAATGTCAACAAATCTAACAGTTGTTTGTGATCGAGAACGGAAGCAATAAATATCAACTGTATCTCAGTCTCGTTTCCTCCGATGTGCAGAGTCAGCTGTTCATCTACTTGTTGTGTCCACAGTTCTACAGAGCGCTCAGCACAGCATCATTCCAATACTTGTTTATATTGAGATTACAATTTCACTATTCCTCACAACTTACTGAATCCACACAAGGATGCGAGAACATCCTGAACATTCGCACTCGTGTTCGTTTCAAATATTCAAGTCAGAGAAAAACAAATACAAATCCCACGAGCTTCAGACATCTTTCTGTTGTGTGAGTTCCGAACTTCTAACACGTGTAACGTACTGTTCGGGCGGAGTGGACCGTTCTGACCCGCTGATGGGCGGATGAGAGACAGTTTTCTTTTTCTGTTCTTTCGGTGGCAGAAGGGAATTAACAGGCGCGTCTTAAACACATTTCACAAACAACACAGATTTGTTTAATGTTCTGTTCAGTAGCTGTCACAGAAGAGCCAGGTTCTGGAACTCTATCTGGAACTCAGGGAACCAGAGACGTGAGGCGTGGAAACCTTCCGGCACTGAGATGAGCGCGCTGCTTATTTTTATAGCGCGGGAGATTGGCGAGTGGGATCAGGTGCAATCCGCCCGCATATATCAGCCACGCCCTTCCGCCTGAGCCTGGATCACTGCAAACAGTCAGAGATACATTGTTAAATTTATTGTATTACTTTTTTGGAATCCGGTTTGTATTAGCATCAGGGGGCTATTAATTGTGGCTCACATGATTTGATGTAAAATAATTATTCCTGAAGGTGGAATATTTTGCACCCTGAATAAATGTATTTGGAAACAGCATATGGAAGAGAAATGAACATTCCTTTGTTGGATATCTCTGCAGTCATCATGCCAATTAAATGCTCCCTGGAAATCTGTTATATCTGTGTGATTGTGCTGCGTTATAAAACTTTATATTTTCGAGCCACCTTTTATTGTAGTGAAGGCAAACCTGTGCAATATTAATGCCGTCCAATCAGCACCTCGATATGAAACACCTGTGAGGTGGAGGGATTATCTTGGTGCAGCACAAGTGCTCACTAACACACATTTATACAGATTTGTAAACAGCATGTGAGAGAAATAGACCTTTTGTGTACAGAGAAGTTTTAGATTTAAAGTTCAGCTCACCAAAAATGGGAACAAAACAAAAGTGTTGCATTTATGTTTTAAGATATATAATATAATACAATATAATATATTATAATATGCATCCGACATAAAAACCTCTGCCAAATCAAACGTGCGAATCAGATGATTCACTGTGGCGACTCCAGAGTAAAAAGGGAAAAAGCCGAAAGGAGGACAGACAGACATTATATATATATATATATATATATATATATATATATATATATATATATATATATATATATATATTACGCTGGAAGGAAGGGGAAGAAATACACGCATCGGTTGTGTGGGAAAAGACAATCTGCCCTTAACTGGAAGATATTTATAATTTATGGTCAGTCTCTTAACAAATCTGAGATGAATCTGGTTGCCCTGAGAAAATGGAACTCTGATCTCCTCCTGTTATTTCCTGCTGTGAGAAGGAGACATGTCCAGACCTGAATATAGGCGTGGATTTATTGCCCGCCTGACACGCCCACATAGACACGCCCACACACCCAGGGAAAAGCAGAGAGATTCGAGCATATTTTCTGAAGCGAACTCATTCCCTACTGCAGTCACATATAACTGCGAGCACCGGGGCCAGCTTGAGGCTTCAACCCCAGCACAAAATACGCTTCTGGCTTCAAAATGTTGATTTTGGGATTTTCATCGTTCTGTTAAGATCCGTTGAATGTGGAAGAAGACGACTGGAGACTGGTTTTGAGTTGAATATGAGAAGCTTTATTGCGTCGTCTGCAGAGGACGGAGACCCAACAAACATGCATAAAAGACACGCTCGTTAAGGTCTGAGGTCTCCCTCGCGGGGGGGGGGGGGGGGTGCTTTTAAGGGCTGCAGAGCAGGTTCCTCCTTCCGGGTTTGTGACTGGGTCTTTGATGCGTTGTTATCTCAACAGGATGCGATAAATCTGGGCTCTTTTCAGGAGCATCACAATCCCCAAACACCCCCCACCTCCTGACCTCGAAGTAATCTACAGCTAGAAACTGTTGAGTCTGTTGAAGGTCACACTAACAGTGAAAGGCTCTGTGTGTCACGGGTACCCAGCATGCACTTCTGTTTAAGTATACACTTTTACAACAGACATGAAGAATGGCCCCTTAAGCATTCCATTTGATTATTCTCAACAAACATTTAAGTATAGCAAAACATAGAAAAATAAAGCACCATTATACAGTTATATAAAACAGTATGTGCACCAGAGAACATGATCATGTGATACACTTTTACAATTCCCCCTTTTGATCTCCTTTAGGAGTTCAACCATTCGTAACAAAAATAGAACAGCAGAGAAAACGTACACAAGCAATAGAAAGGCTATATAAAAGGCAATTATGGAATCCATAAAAATCTAAGCAAATATGATATCTGTAAAAACTCTAACTGCAGGCAAAATTGCCCATAGTAAAATCTAATCAGAACTGGGGTCTAAGTGCGACTTCATCCACCAGAGACCCCGGCGAAAGGAGAGCTTCCGACTCGGCCAACAACTGAGGAAATTGATATGGAGGGGGAGAAAAAGGGCCCCCTTTTTCCAGAGTGAAAGAGATGCACCTAATACATAGGGAACAAATTCAGGGGATGCAACAGCACCCACATAGGGCGAGGAGTCCGGCCACCGAGATGATGGATATCACAACTGAAACGATCAAACCTTTCCACTTACCGAAGTGTCTGTCCAGCCAATCAAGTATAACATTATCAACACCTGAGTGTTCCCTCAGTTCGGTGGCCAGAGTCCGCAGCCCATCCAAGGCCTTCGTGACAGACCCGTCTGGCGTGGTGTTATTGGGTATAAAGGTGCAGCACTCTTCCCCAAACATGGAGCAAACGCCACCATGGGCACTAAGTAAGAAATCTATAGCCATGCGGTTTTGATATGTCATAAGTGAATTGGCCCTGAGCTCGGCTGCCAGTCCTTCCACGGCATCCCTGGTAAGATTGGTCAAGCGTTGAACATTATAATGAATATAATTGATCCTATCGACATTCTTGTTGATAGTGCACCACCAGCAAATATAAGATTCAAACCCACCCGCAATCTGGTCTACTAATTTGTATTCGTCCGGTACGCCGCGAGGAACACCGATTGCATCGATATAAGTGGGAGACCCTTGAAAGCCTTGCTTCCCAAGCGCGGGAATCGACCGGTGCGTGTGCTTAATGTCGAACGAGGAGATGGACTTTACACGTGTGCGTGAAAGGACACCTACTAGGTTTGATGCTGAGGCTGGTACAATAGTGATCCGAATAATCTGAATCGGGGAATCTTTTGAAAAATCATGAACCTTTACACTGTCCATTTGAGGGGAAAGGGTTGCATTAATCGCTGGGTACTTGGGTGAATGTGATTTCAAAGTTGTGACTTTGAAAGGGTCCGCCAGAGTAATTTTGATGAGGCCCAAGGGGTCGGATCCAGATATCGATACTCCTAGAGTGATGATGCATTCGCCCCCAATACAACCCCGGAGACCCCACTGATCCACTCGTTCCCCGAGACAGGTGTACATGTTATTGATGGACAGGGAGATAGGATTCTGGCTTATGTGAAAGTCGCGCTGTATTGTAACTCGTCCGCGTAATCTCTCGGCGGTATGGACTTCCGGTGTCCGTGCCCCGGTGTACGCTATAATGTTCCCCCAGAAAGGGCACCATCGGGCATGCGCCGCATAACTCAAGGCCGCACAGAGATAGATGTCGTATCCCTGCCACGTGGTGTTCTTACCTGCGCAGTTTATAACAGTACAAAGGTCAAAAGTAAATGTGGCTTTAGTGCCTTTGACGTACTTAATTTCTATACCCCCATATTTGACCAGGCACTTGTCCAGGCTGCGCGAGGTGAATCTAGTGTATGTGACTAATCGTCGGCGTCTGCTGTGGGCTGTGGTGGTTATATCGTTCTGCGAGGGAGTAAGGGGCGGGTCTAGTACCCACAGGATGGGGAGCACTACCAACAAGGAGACTAAAAAAGAAATACACATTAGTGAACTCGAGGAGAGACCCCATCTGGCTTTACCTTCCATGTAGAAACGAGCAAGCTAAACCTTCAATATGACAGAGTAAATTCTTCACTGTATTTAAGGGAGGGTCACGCGCTACACCTTAAAGAACTTATGACCTTCACTACTCTTTGTCACACAACTCGAAGCAAAAGCACATTACAATATAATTAAAAACAATATAATTGGAATAACACTCTTCAAACTTGCGTTGGTAGCTTGGCACGCTACTTGTTGCAGGGGCGCCTTGCCGTGAGGGTGAGGGTTAGACTACCTCACCCCCTTTTGCCACCCAGGGATTATTCTGCCCTGCGTTGTTGGTGGTCTTTTTCTTCGTCACCGGCCAGTAACGAGGTTGCTGCTTCACACAGGTCCCTGTGTGTGTTGACGAGTGATCTGTTGGGAGCTTCTGCCGCTGCGCACTGGCTCCAGTGATACCAGGTGTCGCCCTTGCTGTCCAGCCGGACGGCGTGCGAGGTGCGCTCTTTGATCTTGTAGGGTCCTGTCCACCTTGGCTCCGTCCACTTTCGCTTGAGGACTTTCAGGAGGACCCACTCTGTGTCTGAAAGGCCACCGGTAAATCCCTGGTGCTGCTCCCTCACTTGATCTGAAAAGGCTGCAACGAGACTTTGCAATTCACGACAGTATTGTTGATGGGTTAGGTTTTGTGGGTCGGTGTCCGGTGCTATGTGTGGTCCAGGAAATGGTGTGCTGTTGCGAGCAGTTGGGATACCTTGGGCGTGAAGGGGATCCCTCTGTCCGAGTCTAGTCCCACCGGAATTTCATATCACGGGATAATTTCTTGTGTCAATTTCTGAACCACCACTCTAGCATTCTCATTGCTGCATGGGAAAGCTTCCACCCAGAGTGAGAATTTATCAACCATTACCAATAGATATTTGTATGGTCTCTGTCTTGGCATGTGGGTATAATCAATTTGCCATTCCTGGAATGGTGTATTTGGTTGTGGCAGATGTTGATGCACTGCCAGCAGATAAGATTCACGCGCGAGTAAGAGCAAACAATTCTGCAGCTTGAGCAGACGTAAAGGGGAGTGGATGAGATTCGATCACTATATCTGAAAGGCGGCAGACGGCATATCCACAGTGAAAGGTACCGTCGGTATGTTTAGAGCATGACCCATCCACAAACAGACCTCACCTGTAGGTAAAGGTGTAGAACACAAATCAGACCTAATACTTGTAGCAACAACAATTTCTTGCAAACAGCCGTGAGGGCAGGGCTCACAGTCATTTTGAGTATTAAGCAGACGCTGTAAGGCGTGAGCCACGGTATCAAGAGAAGAAGTAGATTTAATCGTGAGGTTATCAATGGCGCATAGAATTGACCTCGTATCCTGACCTGCGCTGTCAGGACATGTGTTGTGTATTTAAATTTCGTAGGATCTGTTGGACCTGATGTTGTGAGAGTAAAATCAAAGGGTGCGACAAGACGATCCTCTCGGCGTCTAAAACCATTAACGCACAGGCAGCCACAGCACAAAGACACGCATATAAACCTTGAGCTACAGTGTCTAGTGTTTTGAAAGGAAAGCACAGGGCCTCATCACCCCGCCATGCTCCTGAGCCAACACCCCAGAGGCAGTTCCCCCTTGGTGAGCAACGTAACGGTGAAAGGGCAGTTCATAGTTCGGCAGGCCCAGAGCTGGAGCCGAGCAGAGGGCCGTTTTGAGGGCTGCAAAGGCATTTTGCATGTCCTCAGTCCATACGAGTGGTTGCTGGAGTGGGTCCGTGTGGTGTATTGCGGACCGGAGGCACTTGTCATAGAGAGAGAGCAGTCTGGGATCCACTGCCTGCAGTACTTGATCAACCCCAGGAAAGCAAGTAAGGCATGCTTGGTAGCCGGTCACTGGGTGTCGATGTTGATCTTGACGCGATCTTGGCTCAATTTCTTTGAGACCCGAGAGAGCTGAAGGACAGCGAGTGTGGCTGGAAAACAGATCACGGAGCTTGATGCCGAAGTCTTCTGCATAGGAGTGGACACAGGAACCATCAGGGGGAACAAAGCACCCTAGTGCGTCCCGTACAACGGTGGCAAACACCGCGGGAGAATCAATGAAACCCTGTGAGAGGTGTGTCCAGGTGCACTGCTGCTGTCCATGTGTCAATGCAAACAGAGGCCGAGTGTCTGGTTCTACAGGGACGCTTAGCCTCATAAGGAGTACAATTGACGCAGCCCACATCATTCTTATGTTCGACCCATAATGTCCTGGGCAGTTGATCCAGGGGCGAACACTGCTCTGCCACCTCACTCACTGCACATGCTGCGTTAACATTAAAAGGTAATTCACAGGAGGTTATTGCAATCAAAAAAGGGGACAGAGATTCTGACGTGGAGATGATCATGCTCGAACCATGAAAAGAAATTTGTAAACCGAGGAGACTCATAAGATCATGACCGGGTAAATTAAACGGACATTCCTGCATATACACAAAAATAAGTGATTTATAATGCATCGAGAGAGGGGTCGTCGGGACAACGCAGAGGGAGTGGGGGTGTAAGCTGTGACGAGAAAGGAACCCCATCAATACCCACAGAGCTAAGTGACCGAGAGGAGAGAGCACCTGAGTATTCCCTCCCAAATCATTCTATGGGCCGAAGTCAAATATCTGGCATCAAATGCCCCTCGGCGGGGATAGCTTGGAATCTGAGGGAGCCCTTCAGTCCATCCAGCTGCATTACTCTTTCTTGTGCTGCACCATGCAGACCATTTTTCCGGTGTATTGCAAATGTTTGGCCCCCTGTTGGCCTGTCATCCACTTGTAATCGGAATGCTTTCTTTTTCTGTATTATTTTTACAGTTCCGTCTAATAGCTCCCTGTAATTCTATTAATTTTGTTACCTTTAACTGTCCGTTGAATCCACACTTACTAACCCATAAATCTAAATATTTATTTCTATCAGGTGCCTGTTTTTCTACTGCTTTCCAATCTCCACATTATAATTCATCTCTAGGTTTACTGTTTTTACCCCCCATTTTAACCCAATTTGGACCAGTGGTTTGTTGCACCAAGGGTGTCCTAACACTGGTTTATCTTTTCCTATGGGGCAACGATTAATTATTTCTGTGGTAACCCTCAAGCTTCTACCTTTTCAGGCGGAGGGTTCTTGCCTCTGCATCAACAAAAACTCATATTGATCCCACAGTTGTTTATATGAGGAGGTTAATCAAGGATTACATCCTCCATTCACACACACGTTCATTCATCCACGGCCGTTCAGTCTATAGACAGGGGAGTCCGTCCCTCCCTTCTTTCCCTAATAAACCGAGCTCATTCACTTTTTTTTTTTTTTCCCACGGAATTTAACTGTCTCTCTACTTTTTCTAATTACACATATCATATTGGTTTCCTAGAGGGGAGGGGTGCATGTAAATCAGCATCATGACCATCATTGTTCTATGCTTATCTTCTCTGTCTAGTTTAGAATGTTCATTTCAGCTCTCTATCCAGCTGCAGTTAGGGAGTCGTCCTGTTGTTGTGTGAGAACTTCAAGGTTGTTTCCACTTGGCTGCCTCCCATGGAGATAGAGATGTTTCTGCAAAATACCTCAACAAGCAGTTTCCAACGTTTATACTTATCGAGTAACAAAACAGGTTAGAGCTGTGATAATTCAAACAATTATTCTAACATTTCCCTCCTGTTTATCACAGCTCAAACAAAAGATATCATTTACTAACACTTCAAACAGATTTTAGATTCGTAAATTCATTAATTTCATTCGGAACTGTTTACACTCCGACAGAAATGTTATCTTTTTTAGTAGCATTCCGGATCTTAAAACCCAGGGCAGTGACGATGAGTTGATTCAGCATAGAACATAAACATGGAATACAACAACAACAACCTCAGAATGTAAAAAAGCTGCAAAAACTACACAGATTTTACTACAGATGATACAAGGGGACTATATTTTCCGAACACACTTAACCATGAGTCCCACATGGATATATCTACCCCCGAATGTTCTTTCATCTTTTTATTAAGAGATTTTAGGTCTTCTATTGCTAGTGTTAAACTTCCATCTGATGCAGTGTTGTTTGGAATAAAAGTACAACATTGTTCCCCGAACATTGCGCATACACCTCCTTTCTCTGATAGTAACATGTCTAGTGCAGTGGATTTTGGAAAGCCATCAGTGACGTTGCTGCTAATTGACTATGTGCTGCTTTAAAACCTGTCTGTGTCCAATTGTCTAGTTTTTTTTTTTTTTTTTTTGAACATTATAGTGGATGTAATTTATTCTATCCGTACTTTTATTAATAGTACACCACCAACAGATGATAGATTTGAACCCAGCTGCTACTTGATCTACCAGTTTATATTCATCAGGAACCCCTCATGGAACTCCTCTTCTTCTTCTTCTTCTTTTACTTTCGGCTGCTCCCTTCAGGGGTCGCCACAGCAAATCATCCGCCTCCACCTCACCCTGTCCTCCGCATCTTCTTTTCTGACTCCAACAACCTTCATGTCTTCCTTCACCACATCCATAAATCTCTTCTTCGGTCTTCCTCGAGGCCTTCTGCCTGGTAGTTCCAACCTCAGCATCCTACTGCCAATATACTCACTATCCCTCCTCTGTACATGTCCAAACCATCTCAATCTAGCCTCTCTGACTTTGTCTCCAAAACATCTTACGTGGGCTGTCCCTCTGATATACTCATTTCTGATCCTATCCATCCTCGTTACTCCCAGGGAGAACCTCAACATTTTCATCTCCGCTACCTCCAGCTCTGCCTCCTGCCTTTTCCTCAGCGCCACTGTTTCTAAGCCATACAACATCGCTGGCCTCACCACCATCTTGTACACTTTTCCCTTCATTCTTGCTGACACTCTCCTATCGCACATCACACGGATACTTTTCTCCAACCATTCCAGCCTGCCTGCACACGCTTCTTCACCTCTTTTCCACACTCTCCATTGCTCTGGATTGTTGAGCCTAAGAACTTAAAAATCCTCCACCTTCGTTATCTCTGCTCCCTGTAACATCACCGTTCCTCCTGGGTCCTTCTCATTCACACACATGTATTCTGATTTTCTGAGGCTAACCTTCATTCCTCTCCTTTCCAGGGCAAACCTCCACCTCTCGAGATTTTCCTGCACTTGTTCTCTGCTCTCACTACAGATCACGATGTCATCTGCAAACATCATAGTCCATGGAGATTCTTGTCTCACCTCGTCTGTCAGCCTGTCCATCACCATAGCAAACAAGAAGGGGCTCAGAGCTGACCCTTGATGCAGTCCCACCTCCACCTTGAATTCGTCGGTCACACCGACAGCACACCTCACCACTGTCTTACATCTCTCATACATGTCCTGCACCACTCTAACATACTTCTCTGCCACTCCAGACTTCCTCATGCAATACCACAGTTCTTCTCTTGGCACCCTGTCATATGCTTTTTCCAGATCCACAAAGGCACAATGTAGCTCCCTCTGACCTTCTCTGTACTTCTCTATTAACATCCTCAAGGCAAACATTGCATCTGTGGTGCTCTTTCTTGGCATGAAACCAAACTGTTGTTCACAAATGCTGACCTCTGCCCTTAGTCTAGCTTCCACTATTCTTTCCCATAACTTCATCATATGGCTCATCAACTTTATCCCTCTGTAGTTGCTGCAACTCTGCACGTCTCCCTTGTTCTTAAAAATGGGCACCAGCACACTTCTCCTCCACTCCTCCGGCATCTGCTCACTCTCGAGTACCGTGTTGAATGTTCTTGTCAGAAAATCTACTGCTACCTCTCCTAGACACTTCCATACCTCCACAGGTATATCATCAGGACCAACTGCCTTTCCATTCTTCATCCTCTTCAATGCCCTTCTCACTTCACCCTTACTGATCTTTGCTACATCCTGCCCCTCAATGGTTACCTCTTCTACTCTTTTTCTCTCTCATTTTCTTCATTCATCAGCTCTTCAAAGTACTCTTTCCATCTTCCCAGCACACTTCTGTCATCAGTCAATAGAGTTCCCTCTCTGTCCTTTATCAATCTAACTTGCTGCACGTCCTTTCCATCTCTATTTCTCTGCTGTGCCAACCTGTATAGATCATTTTCTCCCTCTTTACTATCCAACCTATCATACAAGTCATCATATGCCCTCTGTTTGGCCTTAGCCACTGCTACTTTCGCCTTACGCTGTGTCTCCCTGTACTCCTGTTTACTCTCTTCGGTCCTCTCAATGTCCCACTTCTTCTTGGCTAACCTCTTCCTTTGTACACACTCCTGCACTTCCTCATTCCACCACCAAGTCTCCTTATCTACTTTCCTTCCAGAGGACACACCAAGTACTCTCCTACCTGTGTCCCTGATCACATTTGCTGTGGTTGTCCAGTCATTTGGAAGCACTTCCTGGCCACCCAAAGCCTGTTTCAACTCCTCCTTGAAGACAACACGACACTCTTCCTTTTTCAGCTCCCACCACTTTGTCTTCTGCTCTGCCTTTGCCTTTTTCACCTTTCTCACCATCAGAGTCATCCTGCACACCACCATCCTATGCTGTTTGGCAACGCTCTCACCCACGATGACTTTGCAGTCACTGACTTCCTTCAAATTACATCGCCAACACAAGATGTAGTCTACCTGTGTGCGCCTACCTCCGCTTTCATAAGTCACCCTATGCTCCTGTTTCTTCTCAAAGAAAGTATTCACCACAGCCATTTCCATCCTTTTTGCAAAATCTATCAACATCTGTCCTTCTGCGTTCCTGTCCTGGATACCAAACCTGCCCATCACTTCCTCGTCCCCTCTGTTGCCTGCCCCAACATGTCCATTGAACCCTCAAGGAACTCCTATAGCATCTATATAAGTGGGGTCACGTGAACCCTGCCACGTGATATCGCTATTATAATGATTTTTTTTTTTTTGTTTTGTTTTTTTCTAGGCACCTGGTAATACACTATTTACTTCTTTTAATAAGTGTTCTGCTGTTGTAGGGTATATTGATACTGGAAGTAACAAGGTAACGATAGCACATACACCAGTTTTATTACGTGGCAACCTATCAAACAGCCTACTGTCTCCACACCACCACCATATATCACTTCCTGATAAAGGGTCAAAACCAATATTCGTTGTATTCATGCTTGTGCACCATTCAGTGGCGTTTAAATTTCCTAGTATCTGACCTGTGCCAGTCATGTTGATGCATGAAATATGTATTTGTATTTATTTATTCTCTCTGGTCCGGAAAAGTCTGGTCTGGAAAGAGTACTTTGAAGAGCTGATGAATGAGGAAAATGAGAGAGAAAAAAGAGTAGAAGGGGTGACCGTTGAGGAGCAGGAAGTAGCAAAGATTAGTAAGGGAGAAGTGAGGAGGGCATTGAAGAGGATGAAGAGTGGAAAGGCAGTTGGCCCTGATGACATACCAGTTGAGGTATGGAAGTGTCTAGGGGAGGTAGCAGTAGATTTTCTGACAAGAATATTCAACAAGGTCTTAGAAAGTGAGCAGATGCCAGAGGAATGGAGGAGAAGTGTGCTTGTGCCCATTTTTAAGAACAAGGGCGATGTACAGAGTTGTGGCAACTACAGAGGGATAAAGTTGATGAGCCATACAATGAAGCTATGGGAAAGAATAGTGGAAGCAAGACTAAGGGCAGAAGTCAGCATTTGTGAACAACAGTTTGGTTTCATGCCAAGAAAGAGCACCACAGATGCAGTGTTTGCTTTGAGGATGTTAATAGAGAAGTACAGAGAAGGTCAGAAGGAGCTGCATTGTGCCTTTGTGGATCTGGAGAAAGCATATGACAGGGTGCCGAGAGAAGAACTGTGGTATTGTATGAGGAAGTCTGGAGTGACAGAGAAGTATGTTAGAGTGGTGCAGGACATGTATGATAGATGTAAGACAGTGGTGAGGTGTGCTGTCGGTGTGACAGAAGAGTTCAAGGTGGAGGTGGGACTGCATCAAGGGTCAGCTCTCAGCCCCTTCTTGTTTGCTATGGTGATGGACAGATGAGGTTAGACAAGAATCTCCATGGACTATGATGTTTGCAGATGACATACTGATCTGTAGTGAGAGCAGAGACCAAGTGGAGGAAAATCTAGAGAGGTGGAGGTATGCCCTGGAAAGGAGGGGATTGAAGGTTAGTCTTAGTAAGACAGAATACATGTGTGTGAACGACAAGGACCCAAGAGGAACTTTGAGGTTACAGGGGGCAGAGATAAAGAAAGTGGAGGATTTTAAGTACTTAGGCTCAACAATCCAGAGCAATGGAGAGTGTGGAAAAGAGGTGAAGAAGCGCGTGCAGGCAGGTTGGAATGGATGGAGAAAAGTGTCCGGTGTGATGTGTGATAGGAGAGTATCGGCAAGAATGAAGGGAAAAGTGTACAAGACGGTGATGAGGCCAGCAATGTTGTATGGTTTAGAGACAGTGGCCCTGGGGCAAAGACAGGAGTCAGAGTTGGAGGTAGCAGAGATGAAAATGTCGAGGTTCTCTTTGGGAGTAACGAGGATAGATAGGATCAGAAATGAGTACATCAGAGGGACAGCACATGTTAGATGTTTTGGAGACAAAGTCAGAGAGGCTAGATTGAGATGGTTTGGACATGTACGGAGGAGGGATAGTGAGTATATTGGTCGTAGGATGCTGAGGTTGGAACTACCAGGCAAAAGGCCCAGAGGAAGACCAAAGAGAAGATTTATGGATGCAGTGAAGGCGGACATGAAGGTCGTTGGAGTAAGAGTAGAAGATGCAGAGGATAGGGAGAGATGGAGGCAGATCATTTGCTGTGGCGACCCCTGAAGGGAACAGCCGAAAGGAAAAGAAGAAGAAGAAGATTTATTTATTCTCTCTGGTCCTGTGAGAAGATCTACACTGTTAACGCTGGGTGTTGGGGGTGCGTATGGTGTGGGGCGCGTAGGTTCAGTGTCAGGTGCTGTTACCGCTCCTTTTGATTTTTCCTTTGACTGGAAATGGTGAAGATGCGTGACACTCTGCCAGCAGACCGCAAGATTCGTCCACCCCTGCTGTGCGTTCTCCATTTCCTCCACCTCCTTTTTCAGCTTGGGTCAAAACATTAAATTCGCTTTCTCTCCCTGCTCTTTTTTTTTTTTTTTTAGTATTCTTTAACCTTTTCCCATAACCAGGATCCTAAGTGGCCACTGTTCCCCAACTGTTTATTTTTAGACGTCACCAGCTCATGCAGCTTTCGTCTGGCTTCATCTACAACTTTATTTTTCTGTTTCAGTGTGCTCTTTAGCTCTACTGATTTCAAGGTGTTCTCAATCTGTGCATATAATGGCTTCAGGGGTTCATCACCTAGCCCCCGTTCATTTATTTCTTTATCAAATTCACCCTCCATATCTCTTAACTCAGAGGCCAGAGAGCGCGGGTACACCCGTTTCACCCAAATAATGCTTCCAACACCTCAGCGTGTTGGGGGCCTTTCACCCAAATAATGCTTCCAATACCTCAGCGTATTGGGGGCCTTTCACCCAAATAATGCTTCCAACACCTCAGCGTGTTGGGGGCCTTTCACCCAAATAATGCTTTCAACGGCTAATCCGTTGAGGGCCTTTCACCCAATTACTAATGCTTCCAATACCTCAGCGTATTGGGGGCCTTTCACCCAAATAATGCTTCCAACACCTCAGCGTGTTGGGGGCCTTTCACCCACATAGACGCATGCTTTCAACGGCTAATCCGTTGAGGGCCTTTCACCCGACTACGACGTACAGTTTTATATAGCACTGACGTGGTACTTTGGGGAGCCTCAATCCCCCGGGACTCCAACCCAGCCTTTACCACGGCCCCTCGTCAGAGACCGGGAGGGTACGCCACCACCAAGGCGCGTCTATTTTCTCTTAATTTACCTTAAATCTTAAAATTAGGTTCTCATACAACTCTTTTAATCCTTTTCCTTCAAACTTCCGGAGAGGACACAGTTTTTAGTTTAGTCAATATGCAGAGTTCGATTTAAACAGGTTCTGCTTACCTGTTATTGATTGCCGGCCTGTGTCCTTCTCCTTGGTTCACGAGGAAAAGTTTGGGTCGAATTTCCTCAAATCGCGTTCCTCTACCACATCCCGGACGAGCCCCCAAAACTGTTAAGATCCGTTGAATGTGGAAGAAGACGACTGGAGACTGGTTTTGAGTTGAATATGAGAAGCTTTATTAAATCGTCTGCAGAGGACGGAGACCCAACAAACATGCATAAAAGACACGCTCGTTAAGGTCTGAGGTCTCCCTCGCGGGGGTGCTTTTAAGGGCTGCAGAGCAGGTTCCTCCTTCCGGGTTTGTGACTGGGTCTTTGATGCGTTGTTATCTCAACAGGATGCGATAAATCTGGGCTCTTTTCGGGAGCATCACAATCCCCAAACACCCCCACCTCCTGACCTCGAAGTAATCTACAGCTAGAAACTGTTGAGTGTGTTGAAGGTCACACTAACAGTGAAAGGCTCTGTGTGTCACGGGTACCCAGCATGCACTTCTGTTTAAGTATACACTTTTACAACAGACATGAAGAATGGCCCCTTAAGCATTCCATTTGATTATTCTCAACAAACATTTAAGTATAGCAAAACATAGAAAAATAAAGCACCATTATACAGTTATATAAAACAGTATGTGCACCAGAGAACATGATCATGTGATACACTTTTACAATTCCCCCTTTTGATCTCCTTTAGGAGTTCAACCATTCGTAACAAAAATAGAACAGCAGAGAAAGCGTACACAAGCAATAGAAAGGCTATATAAAAGGCAATTATGGAATCCATAAAAATCTAAGCAAATATGATATCTGTAAAAACTGTAACTGCATGCAAAATTGTCCATAGTAAAATCTAATCAGAATTGGGGTCTAAGTGCGACTTCATCCACCAGAGACCCCAAGTAAAGGAGAGCTTCCGACTCGGCCAACAACTGAGGAAATTGATATGGAGGGGGAGAAAAAGGGCCCCCTTTTTCCATAGTGAAAGAGATGCACCTAATACATAGGGAACGAATTCAGGGGATGCAACAGCACCCACATAGGGCGAGGAGTCCGGCCACCGAGATGATGGATATCACAACTGAAACGATCAAACCTTTCCACTTACCGAAGTGTCTGTCCAGCCAATCAAGTATAACATTATCAACACCTGAGTGTTCCCTCAGTTCGGTGGCCAGAGTCCAGAGTATGTTCAAAATCATAGAAAAATAAAGCACCATTATACAGTTATATAAAACAGTATGTGCACCAGAGAACATGATCATGTGATACACTTTTACAATTCCCCCTTTTGATCTCCTTTAGGAGATCAACCATTCGTAACAAAAATAGAACAGCAGAGAAAGCGTACACAAGCAATAGAAAGGCTATATAAAAGGCAATTATGGAATCCATAAAAATCTAAGCAAATATGATATCTGTAAAAACTGTAACTGCATGCAAAATTGTCCATAGTAAAATCTAATCAGAATTGGGGTCTAAGTGCGACTTCATCCACCAGAGACCCCGGCGAAAGGAGAGCTTCCGACTCGGCCAACAACTGAGGAAATTGATATGGAGGGGGAGAAAAAGGGCCCCCTTTTTCCATAGTGAAAGAGATGCACCTAATACATAGGGAACGAATTCAGGGGATGCAACAGCACCCACATAGGGCGAGGAGTCCGGCCACCGAGATGATGGATATCACAACTGAAACGATCAAACCTTTCCACTTACCGAAGTGTCTGTCCAGCCAATCAAGTATAACATTATCAACACCTGAGTGTTCCCTCAGTTCGGTGGCCAGAGTCCAGAGTATGTTCAAAATCATAGAAAAATAAAGCACCATTATACAGTTATATAAAACAGTATGTGCACCAGAGAACATGATCATGTGATACACTTTTACAGTTCCAAATACTTTAAACTTACTTTACACTAAACAACATTCAACTCGGTGTGGTGAAAAAAACACTTGCACATCAGAGTGTTCTGTGATGTATCGGACTTTCTAGAAATCGTGCTTTTGTTTTTGTAAATAACAATTTGTGAGTGACAGAGCGAGAAATGTCCCAGAGCGCTGAGATCACACTTTGTGTTTTCAAGTTCTGACCCATGTAAAGTGAAGTACTCGACATCATTTCAAAGCTATAACTGTCAATTTTAATAGCGTACCATCAGAATCCATCAGAATCCTTTCTGCAACAGCAGATGTGTCGCCATTTTGTTCGACCCGCAGACGAGCTGTCTTCGATGACGAATATTCAGAATTTCCGGTTTATATCACTGTTATATTCTCGGACTTCAATTTCGATCCTACACCATTCAGCTTGCCTTCATCTCCTGAACTGTGTTCTGGACTTTCCTGCCCATCGCTCCATGGTGAAGCTCATCTCGCTGCCTGGCAACCAAATCCTGCAAGTTTTTTACCCAATCCTGACACATTTCGAGACTCTCCTCACAGCCGGCCAAAGCAGACGTCTCGACAGTTTGCTCTGAAACAGGACAAAGTAGAAAGCTCAAGAGACTTTTAGAATACACTGTCTTCCTTTCGGCTTTTTCCCTTTTACTCGGGAGTCGCCACAGCGAATCATCTGATTCGCACGTTTGATTTGGCAGAGATTTTTACGTCGGATGCCCTTCCTGTCACAACCCTTTTTAGCAAGGGACAGAAACACGCTGACGACTTTGCAGCCTACTCTTTACGAATGTCAGCAATGGTTCTTTTACATGCCTCACACCATAGACAGTGAGAAACATGGCCCGCCTTTGATAACCCAGTTAGCTGCACTGGGGGGGACAGTGACAACCTTGTGGAGAGTGGGACTCGAACCCCCAACCTTTGGATCAGCGATCCAGCGCCCTATACCACTAGACCACCACTGCCCACTTTTAGAATACACTATTTAATTTAATTCAACTGATCAACATTTTTAAATGAAAGAAAGTTTGCTCAGACAGCATTGTTGACTATGAACATGCATGCAGGGATCTTTCTGGGTAAAACGAGGCCTCACTAAAGCTGTATAAAGTAGCCTGAGAGACTGTGAGTCCAAATGTTGGTAAGAATGTCTTATAAGTCCCACTATCCTGGTAACCTTATTCACTTGTTTGTCAATGTGTTGTGAAATCTTAAGCTCTGGGTCTGTATTGACCCCTAAATCTTTCTCAAGACTTGTCTCCTCCAGAATACTGGTCCCTGACTGTCCCTGCATGGTGTACTTATACTTCGGGTTGTTCTTGCCTAGATGAAGTACTTTACATTTGTCTGTGTTGAAACAGAGCTGCCACATGTCTGCCCATGTTGTAAGATGGTTAATATCTCTTTGCAGGATCTCCTTGTCTGTGTATTGATCAATCCTTCTATACAGCCTTGTATCATCCGCAAACATCTCAGTAGGTGAAACCGTGGAATCAGGGAGTCATTAATATATACAACAAACAGGGCAGGTCCAAGGACCTGATGCACATTGTTTTTAAAAAGTATATATATTTTGTGGTGGGTTTGGCTCAGATGCTGTTCCTGATTTTGCTGCTCCAGAACCTTGTTCTGACATTGTGGCTTCATGGGGAGATGGGAAACCAAGTGGAGCTCAGAGGAAGAACATTCCAACTCAGTCACGCAGGTACTCTTACTGTTTAAGCGGTGCCAACGGACTGGGGGGGATCTATATGTAATGAGTGGATCTCATCAGGTGAACCTTTTTATTATCAATTATTTTATTATAAAATTACTTGAATCCAAGTTAATGCCACAGCCATCTGTGACTGGGAGCCGATGGGCGCTAATTGGTTGAGGCCTCACGGGAGGGAGGGGTGGCGTACGCCAGTGTTCCAGAGAATTGAGCTCGGGCCTATATGTGTACAGATGATTCAAACGCCGTCAAGGCACTCTGCAGCACTCTGGGCCATTAGGCCCAAGTACAAGAGATGTGAGAGGGAGGGATCCCCGACATGAAGGAGTGGGGTCAGGGGGGCTCCCCTAGAAAATTTTTCAAAATTTACAATTGAAATATGAAATCTGGTTCCACCTGGAGACAAAAGTGTTGATTTAAAAAAAAATTAAAAACAAGAAAAATTTGTGCAATTACTGACAGAATTTCAGTGGTTTTAACTTTTATTCTCAGCTCTTAGGTAGCTTACAATTTATTAGACTCCACACACACACACACACACACACACACACACACACACACACACACACACACGTTCTAATACAAACAAGTTGGAGATTGTGGAACTTAAAACAAAACAAAAATGAAATAATTATTGGCGCAGCACCAATAATTCCTTGCGCCGATATAAAATTTGCGCTACTGTCGCGCCAATGTGGCCTCCTGGGGACACGGGCGTACCCACACTTACCGGTCATGCACAGCAATCCAGCCGCTCATGAGTGTTTGAGCTCATTCATCGGGGCATATAGCGCTTTCCCTCAGAGTACATTAGACCGCCCCAAATAAAGAGCCGGGTAGCTATCACTGCATCTCGAGATGGGAGGGGCTGCTTTTTCCCTCCCTGATTGGCGGTGGTGGTTGTCGTGTGAGAGGGAAGGTAATACCTGATGGGTGGGAATTGGATACATCTCAGTTTGGGAGAAACTGGGGGCGGTAACCTTTTATTTATTTGTGATATATATTTTTAATTATTAATTTACATTAAATTTATTTCTTTTCTAAACAAAAAATTCTGACTGAAATGAAGTAAAAACTTTTTTCAATGTTTCCACCCCTATTCCAATTATTCCAAAAGTTATAAAACAAAAGTCTGTGAAAGGTCAGTGACATAAAATACATATTTCTTTCTTCACAAACCTCTCAAGACAGGCAGTTATGAAACAAAAGCATAAATAAATAAAAAGTGTTGTGTGGAAGTCGGGAAGGCGTGGCTTCACGAGGCATGGCTTGACTAGGCGTGTCACAACTTGTTTTTACAGATGAAAGTCGTTTTCTGCCTTGTAGGAAGCGTCGACCTTTGACACGATTGGTCTCTTTCCCCGCCTTCTGGTCGAGACGAAAACACATCAGAGCTCGTACCTTTCTTTGAAGGTGGACCTTCTTCGATATCGCCATGTCCCGCCCCTTCCTCTCTGCGCTTCCTGGTTTGGGAGAGTGTTCATCCTTATGTGGATGATCAGTGGCATTTGTGCTCGAGGAGTTCCTGGAGGGAGAAAATGTTCTGTGTGTTCTGCATGTCCTCAGTACTGTTTTACACTTCCATGCCAATCCGAGTTTTTTTTTTTTTTTTATCTTTCAATTAAGCTATTTGTTTTTATGTGCAAACTATCAATTGCTATAAACAAGAGTATTTTAACGTAATTTTAACTTGACTTGGTAGAAAAGGAAAATTTAAATAGAAAAATTAATTGACATTTTTTATGCAAATTTTGATCGATCCTTCATTTGCCATGAGCTTTGTATTAAAAACCGATTATAAATAAAATCTCCAATTTGGCGTGTACATGCTCTCTCCCTGTGCCTGCATGGGTCTCGTGTAATCCTGGACTTGGGCATCTCTGAGGGTTTTTATTACAGTAATTTTACCAATCAATGTCAAATTTGTTTTTCTCCAAACTGCTAATAATCTGTTTATTTCTTCTGGTCTTTTTCTTGTATTGATCACCCATAGATCATTAAGGCCTGGATTCAGTTTGATTCCAAGTACTTCAAAGTGTCCCTTCTCGCACTCAGTGATTAGGGTTTTACACAACGTCTCTTCACTTCCTGCCTTGGCGCCGATCCAAATCGCTTTGGTCTTATCCATGTTGATTTTCAGGCCCAACGTCTTGTAAAATGAATTTAATGTATCAATAGCTGCATAGAAACTCTCTTCAGTATATAATGTAGATCTTTGTATAAGATAGACAAATATAGACTGAAAAATGACTGAGAACAAATTCCATGAATCAGATTTCATACGAGATCAAATACTGTTTGATTACAGATAAAGCTACGTCTCCTATAATCTACGACATCATCAAAATTCAACACATTCCGAGAATGTGCAGAGAATTCAGAATCATCCTCATATTGACCTAATTTATATTCCGCTTTATCAATAACATTGCCTTTAATAAATGAGAAATAAATAATATTATCGAATAAATAAATATGTCAGTATATTAACCATCTTATGATTTGTGGACCAAAACCAAATGTAGTGAGTACAGTAGTGAGTGAATGAAATCTTTGGAAAGTGTGTCCAATGCCTTTTCAGAATCGATCAGAATAAGTAATCCTGGCATATTTCTGTGTTTCGTTTCAAACACGATGTGCGAGAACAATCTTGTGTTTTCACTGATAGTTCTCGCTGGAATAAAGCCGGTTTGATTTTCATGGATGAGCGAGTCGAATGTCTTTTTCAAGCGCTTGCTTATCACTCCGAAGCCAGGATTTGGCGAACAGGGGTGCTCCGCGAACAACGAAAAGCAGGGCTACCGAACAGATACACTTACGCTATATGTGTGTGTGTGTGTATATACTAGTCCTTCTAAAAAAATTAGCATATTAGCACCCCCAGAAAATGCTGAAATTTGAAAGGCTGAGAGGGGCATTTTTGAGCATTTCAACTTTAAAGCACTTAGTCTGAGCTATTATAAAATTTACAGAACTTGGCTGGGGGGTGGTGGTGGAGGTGCCGTCATCACTGGTCATCTGGTCATATTACATCCAAATCCTTTTTTGATATCTGGCTCTCAGATAAATCAGGTAGCTTCTTAACAGAATAATGAATACATAATTTCACTGTCATTTAAATAAAAATACAAAAAAGCCATCAAATAAAACAAAAACCGATGAATAAATCTCACACATTTATAGCTATTCATCTATTTTCAATGCCCAGTCACTGTGGGCGGGTCCGACACCTTGAAACTCTGATTTTATTTGGACTATAACAACAGACACAGTGTGTTATTTTTGAGTAAAGAGATAAATTTCCCTCGTTTTTGATCGGCTCATTTGCACGAAGTCAAGCACAACTGGCAAGCAAACTCAAATGGACAGACATGGAAAAACTTGAACCCGCAAACTGGCTGATTGCCAAAACTTGGGACGCGCTTCCTGTCACATAAACACTGCCGCGTGTGAATCCTCACCCCGTACCAACCAGACTATAAAGCCATCAGCAAACCCATGCAGCAGCAGAAGCCGCATTAATAGTAAGCAGTGCTGCAGTGGTGGGTACACGCTGTTCCACGCCGTCTACCCACTTGTTTTAGTGGCTGAGTTGCGTGTACTGACTTAATTTGGTCCACTTTATGGATGATCAACATAAATTTCTACGATTGTGTAAATAAAAAGTGGAGATGAAGTGATGAATAGTTTCAAAGCCAAAGCCGCACCCTTCCCGCGCTCCGTGCACCTGCTGCTGCGCGCCTCGGTCGCTTCACTGCCATCGTGTACTCGCTTATTTTTTTACCACTACAGCACTGATAGTAAGAAATACTTTTCTTATGAATAAACAACTCCATTATACCAATGTCGTTTAAAATAAATTCAGAGTCTTACTTACTTACTTACTTTAAGTAAATAATGACGTTTAAAATAAATTCAGTCCTATTATATTCTAAAAGTGTTGGTCTTCTTTTTTCAATTTAGTTGGATTCAGTATATATATGCCAATTTTTCCTCCTTTTCCATAAAGGCCTGTCTCATCCCTGGATATGTATTATAACAATTATCAAAAATTGCATAAAAAACACATACAGGTTACTCAGTACATGTATTAGAATTACAATATGCAAACCACAATGACAATATATTCTATATACACTGCAGGACATTCCGACATTTCCAATGTTCCATTTACAAATGTAATTATAAACAAGTGCTGTTAGTGCTAATTATAATTATTCATTCCTTCAATAACTAATGGGGACTTATTCAATGAAGATATCCAAGAAAGTACTTGTTCAATATGGAGAGGCACAAAATCTTTTCGTATCTTTTCGTTCATCATTTTCTGTAACCGCTTCATCCCAATTAGGGTCACGGGGAGGCTGGTGCCCATCCCAGCCAACTCAGGGTGAGGGCAGAGTACACCCTGGACAGCTCGCCAGGCCATCGCAGGGCGGAAACACGCTGACGGCTTTGCAGCCTACTCTTTAGGAAAGTTAGCAATGGTTCTTTTACATGCCTCACACCATAGACAGTGAGAGACATGGCCCGCCTTTGATAACCCAGTTAGCTGCACTGGGGGGGACAGTGACAACCTTGTGGAGAATGGGACTCAAACCCCCAACCTTTGGATTAGCGATCCAGCGCCTTATACCACTAGACCACCACTGCCCCTTTATCTTTTAGTAAGTATATAAAATCTTTTAGCATCTTTTTTAATCTTTTGGTATATTTTAGTAAGTATGTAATGTTTACAACGTTAGCTTGGATTAAGAATTGAGTTATTACCAAAAAGTAAGTTCTGTAAACAAGGACAAACAGGGTATAAACTGAGTGCAGAAATGTTTGTTGATGAAAAGAAGTTTTCTGGGATGTAGGTCCGTCACCGGGCGTGACCGTCTGAACCACATATAAACACAGCCGAGCTCAGCCTTATTTACCGGGGACTTTGTTGGACTAGACTTGCGAGCTTTCTGCGCTCTTTACACGAGTAAACCCGCGCATGGAGACTGACTGTGTGCCCTGTGGGGGGCATCGTTTTGCTTTCTTTGTTTTACGCGTGAGAGAGAAACCGATGAAAGCCGGAAGTTCATTGGACACAAATCTTGAGCTCAGGGAGCAGTGTCCAATCAGAGCTAGAATACTATAAGGCTGATTCGTGGTGTTTAATAAAATCATGTTTATGACTAGATTAACTAAAATCACCTTTAACTTTGAAACTATTTATCACTTCAGCTCCACTTTTTATTTACACAGTCACCGAATTTGATCAATTATAAAGTACCAAATTAAGTTATACATGCAACTCAGCCACTCAAACCAGTGGTGTAGCCACCACTACAGCACTGATCATATTAATGTGATTTACATGAGAAACGATATTGCATGTTATTATTATCCAGTTCTAAAATTTATTTCCTGAGCCGTCAGTGTCATTGTGTTATACGTGTGGCACGTGCCCTGCAAGGCCTGTGGGCGTCGCTATGATGGCATTAATATATATATATATATATATATATATATATATATATATATATATATATATATATATATATATATATATATATATATATATATATATATATGTATATATATATGTGTGTGTGTATGTATGCGTGTGTGTGTGTGTGTGTTAATCTTGTTGTATATAAATAGATCAATCTCGTGCTCATAGGGTGATCGGTCTGATGAGGGCGAGTCGTGCATGATACAGTTCTGCGCATGCTCGGATGATGCGCCACCTTTCATCTCGGCTTAAAATTTAATATGCACGTATTAATAATTAAGGCTTCACACTATGCGAATAAAAGCACTAGATGCAGTTACACTATTGTAATGTTTTTGTGTATTTAATATGTTTAAATAGTTTATTTTGCTCAATATGCAGTTCTATTTCAGTGTTAATGTTTGTGCCAAAACTGAAAACATAAAACTTTCAGAAGTAGATTTTTTTCTGATGCTGAGAATTTTTATTTTAATAACTTGGTAGTTTTTTGCATTTTCTAAATGTCAATAGCTTATTAAATCCTAACTTTATGAAATACAAGTGTAGATAATTTTAATGATAGAAACATGAAGCAGTATTTGATTGAGTATAATAGTGCTGCATGTGCATGTTGTAGTTGTAGTAATTTATTGAATGTTATTTGAATCTCACATTGTGTATGTTGCAGGTTGATGAGAACATCAGCAGCTATTTGTGCAGCCGGTTCAGTGCACACTTGAAAAGTTCAAGTTGGGTGTGGACCGTGTGTGCATGATGTGGTGCAAAGCTACACTTCTGTTATTTTATAATAATATTGTATCTTCAATCTTTGTGTAAAATGTGATTCAAAGCTGTTAGTATTTCCAATTCTCTTCTTTCTTCATTTTATATTTTTAGTTTGGTCTCAGTATATAAAACTGTTGCTCTCAGACACATGGCAACAACTCCATGTATACTGTCGGTGAAATGTTATGTAGTGTAAGATGGCACGGTGGCGTAGTGGTTAGCAAGTCCGCCTCACAGCAAGAAGGCCCGGGATTGATTCCCGGCCTGGGTGTTTCTGTGTGGACTTTGCATGTTCTCCCCGTGCTTGTGTGGGTTTCCTCCGGGTGCTCCGGTTTCCTCCCACAATCCAAAAGACATGCACTGTAGGTTAATTGGCCGTTCTAAAATTAGGGACTACAGATGGAAACTAGCTATTAAGCTATAATCTGGTACAGTACGTCTCTATGAGCTTAATGTTCCTGTACATTGTCCCTTAAATAAATAAATTTAAAAAAAAATAGTTTTTATACTATTTCATATTACATACTGCAAATGCCATCTCCAGCATTGGCCCCTCCCACACCCTATCCCTGCACTCCGCCCACTCTGGGCCTCACAGTGCACCTGCTTATTTTCTTTCCCACTGCAGCGCTGTCCGAGGGGCGGGACAGGACTGGATTCAGTCGTTCAGAGGGGGAAGGCGGGGCGTGGCCATTAAAGCATCGAAAAACAAATGACAAGTTTAAAATGAACCGTGAAATCCATCAATGACCAATGACGTGATGTCAGAACGGGTGTCACTTGACCTTTCCTGGGCGTTCGAGTTGAAAGATCAGTCGGAGCCGAAAGTGCAGTGATCCAGCCGAGACCAAATTCAACAGCAGCCAACTTTATTCACTTTATATCAACAATAACTTTATTAAAATTACTTCTTATGTTCTCTCGAACCTGAGAAAATAAATCTCTCTTCAGTTTATATAATTATATTTATTATATACGCGTATATGGTTATTGGTTATATACACGTCCTATTAGGCCACACTGGGACCAGTTACACCACGATCACATCAGACCTGCTAAACAAGTGATAATAAATAAAGTTGCTTATAAATAAATATATGTATTTACTAAATATAACATATATATATATATATATATATATATATATATATATATATATATATATATATATATATATATATATATATATATATATATATATATATATATAAATAAAACTTTATTCTGTCTCACTTTAATATTCTCACCAGGACCTCGGTCTCTCACACACATCATTATAATTGCTAAAATTACTATCACATTCCAATCCGAAACATATTAATCAGATAAATACAGAAAAATACAGAACCAATCAGAACCATATTCTACAACAATCTGTTTGCTACAGTAATCTGATGAATAAATGTTTGAAGAGAGCAGATATTTCGTGGAACATCACTTGGACATGAATGAAATAAAGGAGAAAGTGATAAATGGGCTTGTCGGAACCTCCTCGCGACTTCAGAACCTCCTCAGATGCTGATCCTGTCAGGTGAGGATGGGCACCGATCTCTGGAAACGGTTCCTCTCCGGCTCTCTCTTCCACCGACCGGGTTCGGCTCGAGTTCTGTGGTTTCTCACTCACCGGTCCGAATCATTTCTCAGGGTTATTATGGGATGGAGATCCAGAGATTTGATCCAGGGGTCAAAGGTCATTATAATCTGGGTGTGGAAGTGTGTGGCGTCTGATTGGCTGATGCACGATGAACACACACTTCTCACGTCGCCGAGTGTGTTTAATGTGTTAGAACTAAATGAGTGATGTGTTTATAAACATGTTCTCTCTTCCCCAACATGGAAATGCAGGAACATTTCTACCAGTCTTCATCACACACAGATCATCATCACCATCATCATCATCATCATCATCATCATCACACCCTGAACAGAAAAGAAAACCACCAGAATTAATCACCACAAACCAGACCGTGGTACTTCATGATCTCCAGCATGGAATCGTCTCTGCTCCGAGAGGAACATCATCATCTCCTGTTTATATTCGTCCACATCATTCAAACACACTTTACTGATCACAGAACAGCATTAAAGCCGATCGAGAGAGAAAAATCTCCTGAAATACAATATAGTGACATTTTATACAACTGCCTTCATTCCTAACCTGCGAATCTGATCTTTATTGGAACTAAAGAGAAATTACTACAAACTAACCATCATGAACTTCAATCATTACACTTTTATTATTTCAATATTTATATAAAACATCTTTACTCACCTCAGTGTCTGTAGATTGTAATGTTTATCTTCTTTAAGATCAGAGAGCATCTTCACTCCTGAATCTCCGAGTTCATTCCGGGACAGATTCAGTTCTCTCAGGTGTGAGGGGTTTGATCTCAGAGCTGAAGTCAGAGCAGCACAACCTTCACCTGAAACACCACAACCCTCCAACCTGCAGAGACACAATGCCACGCCCTTCATCACCAGATTTTTATCCTGGTTTAAGATTTCCTTTAAAGATGATGTGTGTGTAAAATGATTTTATTATTCAGAATCACATGAGGATTTAATGTCACCTGATTATTCTAATTAACATCTCATTAACATAATCATACTGAGGATCCATTTAGTTTCTCTCATCTGTTGTGTGTGATATTAAACTATCAGCAGCTGAAGATCAACAGAGAACAACAGCCTGATCATCAACTTTAATCAGAGAGAGAGAGAGAGAGAGAGAGAGAGAGAGACAGAGAGAGGGCGGGGCTTATAGTGTACTACACAGGGGGAATAAATGTGTGTTGTGCATTTATATAACAATATAAATTTATATTATTAAACCTGGTAATGTCTGTGTTCGGTCCTGCTGTCTTAGAGCCCTCTGATGGCCATTCTGATTTAAATGCCCCACCAGAACCTCCCTCCCGTTCTCCACATACTGAACCTCGACCTTACAAACATCCCAGCGGATCGTCTCTGATCCATCAGCCACCCCGGCACACACTCTTCACGCTCTTACCGTCAGTACACGCTACAGGAGCATCCGGACTCGCACCAGCAGATTCAGGGACAGTTTCGACCCACAATGCATCAGGATACTGAACTGCTGAAGTACCAGACAGTTTACACCCTCACTGTACACACTGCACAATAACCGTGACCTCTGAACTCCAGCCATGGAACTATTACTTTCACTTTCTCTATTTATCACACTGTGTGTGTGTGTATTTATTATTATAAGTTATATGTCTCTGTACCGTGTGTGTGAGTATGTATGGATGTGTGTGTGTGTGTGTGTGTGTGCGCACGCGCCTCATCTCTGTACCGTGCACGAGTGTGTCTCATCTCTGTACTGTGTGTGTGCGTGCGCGCCTCATCTCTGCACTGTGTGTGTGTCAGGTTCTCATCTCTGTACCGTGTGTGTCTGTCTGTGTGTGTGCACGCGGCTCGTCTTTGTTTCGCGCATGTGTGTGTGTGTGTGCGTGCTCCTCATCTCTTTACCGTGTGTGTGTGTGTGTGTGTGTGTGAGGGGGCACGTTTTGTTTCATTACCGTGTGTGTGTGTGTGTGTGTGTGTGTGGCGCCACGCAGAGGATCGTCTCTGGACTGTTGTGTGTGTTCCTCATCTCTTTACCATGTGTGTGTGTGTGTGTGTGTGTGTGTGTGTGTGTGTGTGCATGCTTCATCTCTGTACTGTGTGGGTGTGTGAGGGGAGCGCCTTGTCTCTGTACGTGTGTGTGTGTGTGTGTGTGTGTGTGCGTACGCGCGTGGGGATGTCTTGCTTGTGTGTGTTTGGAAGTATGGGGTCGTGCCTCTTCTCTGCACCGTGTGTGTGTGTGTGTGTGTGTGTGGGCATGCCTAGTCTCTGTACTGTGTGTGTGGGGTGGGGGAGAATCTTCTCTCTGTACCTTGTGTGTGTGTGTGTGTGTGTGTGTGTGTGTGTGCGTGCAGCGTGTGTGGGGCTTGTCTTGTGTGTGTGTGTGTGTGTGTGTGTGTGTGCTCCTTGTGTCTTTACTGTGTGTGTCCATGTGTGGGGCGTGCCTTGTCTCTGTACCATGTGTGTGAGTGCTTGGGGCCAGTCTTGTGTGTGTGTGCGTGCGTCGTGCGCTTCTCATCTCTTTATTGTGTGTGTGTGTGTGTGTGTGTGTGGGTGGGTGGGGGCATGCCTCATCTCTGCACTGTGTGTGTGTGCTCCTGTTTCTTTACCATGTGTGTGTGTATGTGGGGGGGTCTCTGTACTGTATGTGTGTGTCTTGTGCGCCTCATCTCTCCACCTTGTGTGTGTTGTGTGTGTGTGTGTGTGTGTGTGTGTGTGTGGGCTCCTCATCTCTTTACCGTGTGTGTGTGTGGGGGGGGGCACGTTTTGTTTCTACACCGTGTGTATGTGTGCGTGCGCAGGGATCGTCTCTGGACTGTGTGTGTGTGTGTGTGTGGGCGCCTTGTCTCTGTACCCTGTGTGTGTGTGTGCACGCGGGGCTCCTCGTGTGTGTGTGTGTGTGTGCATGGGGCTTGTCTTATGTGCGTGTGTGCTCCTTGTGTCTTACTGTGTGCTTGGGGCGTGCCTTGTCTCTGTACTGTGTGTGAGTGCCTTGGCGCTTGGCTGCATGCCTTGTCTCTGTACCGTGTGTGTGTGTGCACACACACGCGTTTGGGTTTTTCTGTATTGTGTGTGTGTGTGTGTGTGTGTGTGTGTGTGTGCGCACTTCTCATCTCTTCATTGTGTGTGTGTGGGGGCATGCCTTGTCTCTGTACTGTGTGTGTTCCTGTTTTTTACCATGTGTGTGTGTGTGTGTGTGTGTGTGTGTGTGTGTGTGTGTGTGTGTGTGGCGCGTGGGGAGGGGTTGTCTCTGTACTGTGTGTGCACACCTTGTGTCTGTCCCCTGTGAGTGTGTGTGTGTGTGTGTTTGTGTGTGTGTGTGGGGGGTCATCTTTGTGCAGGTGTGTGTGTGTGTGTGTGTGTGTGTGTGTGTGTGTGCTCCTCATCTTTATATTGTGTGTGTGTGTGTGTGTGCACATCTTATCGCTGTACCGTGTGTGTGCGCGCACCTTGTCTTTTTACCTGTACATGTATTTATTATTATTATCATTAAATACTTATTGTTTTTACATGTTTATCTTTAATATATTGGGTGAAATATAGCTGTTTGTGCAGGTTATGAGTTTGGGCGGGGTTGGAACGGATTAATTGGTTTTCTATTATTTCAGATGGGAATTTTTGTTTTATTTAACGAACATTTTGACTGAAGCTCCGCCCTCGGAACGGATTAATTTCATCAGTCAAGGTAGCGCTGTATATCAGTCTGCTGGGATTTTCCATTGTTTATTCATTTCCTGATGGATTTTACATTTCCATCTTTTATTTTTATCTCAGGATTATTTCAGTTATGTTTATAAATCGTGCAGTTCACACTCAGGACATTTAGTTTGTGTCCCGGGTGCAGTTTGTGTGATTAGTTTCAGGGTGTAATAAATCTCACAGTAATTTCAGACACATTGCGGCGGCATTAAGTTTGGCTTTGTGCTGCAGCTTCTCACATACGAACATCTGAGCCAAAGACTCTGTGACCAATCATCAGTGTGCAGTGAAAGAAACAATCTTCCTCCTCAGGACATTGATGATCAACCTAAACCTTCTGCTTCAGCCTCACTATTACAGAATGGGGTTGTACTGAGGACCAGGTCATGTGACTCTCACAGAGATGATCTTACCTCAGTATCTCCAGGTTACAGAGACGATCCTCCAGTACAGCAGAGACAATCTTCACTCCTGAATCTCCGAGTTCATTCCAGGACAGATTCAGTTCTCTCAGGTGTGAGGGGTTTGATCTCAGAGCTGAAGTCAGAGCAGCACAACCTTTACCTGAAACACCACAATCCTCCAACCTGCAGAGACACAATGCCACGCCCTTCATCACCAGATTTTTATCCTGGTTTAAGATTTCCTTTAAAGATGATGTGTGTGTAAAATGATTTTATTATTCAGAATCACATGAGGATTTAATATCACCTGATTATTCTAATTAACATCTCATTAACATAATCATACTGAGGATCCATTTAGTTTCTCTCATCTGTTGTGTGTGATATTAAACTATCAGCAGCTGAAGATCAACAGAGAACAACAGCCTGATCATCAACTTTAATCAGAGAGAGAGAGAGAGAGAGAGAGGGCGGGGCTTATAGTGCACTACACAGGGGGAATAAATCTGTGTAGTGCATTTATATAACAATACAAATTTATATTATTAAACCTGGTAAGGTCCTGATATCTTCGAGCCCTCTGATGGCCGTTCTGATTTAAATGCCCCACCAGAACCTCTCTCCCGTTCTACACATACCGAACCTCGGCCTTACGAACATCCCAGCGGATCGTCTCTGATCCATCAGCCACCCCAGCACACACTCTTCACGCTCTTACCGTCAGTACACGCTACAGGAGCATCCGGACTCACACCAGCAGATTCAGGGACAGTTTCTACCCACAATGCATCAGGATACTGAACTGCTGAAGTCCCAGACAGTTTACACCCTCACTGTACACACTGTACATGCACCGTGACCTCTGAACTCCAGCCACGGAACTATGACTTTCACTTTCTCTATTTATCACACTGTGTGTGTGTGTGTGTGTGTATGTGTGTATTTATTATTCTTATTATTAGTTATACATCTCTGTACCGTGTGTGCGCGCGCCTCATCTCTGTACCGTTCACGAGTGTGTGTGTGTGTGTGTGTGTGTGCGTGTGTGTGGGGCTCGTCTCTTTACCATGTCTGTGTGTGTGAGCAATTTGTCTTTTTACCTGTACATCTATTTATTATTATTATTATTATAATGAAATATTTATTGTTTTTACATGTTTATCTTTAATATATTGGGTGAAATATAGGTGTGTGTGCAGGTTATATGAGGTTGGGCGGGGTTGGAACGGATTAATTGGGTTCTATTATTTCTGATGGGAATTTTTGTTTTATTTAACGAACATTTTGACTGAAGCTCCGCCCTCGGAACGGATTAATTTCATAAGTCGAGGTAGCGCTGTATATCAGTCTGCTGGGATTTTCCATTGTTTATTCATTTCCTGATGGATTTTACATTTCCATCTTTTATTTTTTATCTCAGGATTATTTCAGTGATGTTTATAAATCGTGCAGTTCACACTCAGGACATTTAGTTTGTGTCCCGGGTGCAGTTTGTGTGATTAGTTTCAGGGTGTAATAAATCTCACAGTAATTTCAGACACATTGCGGCGGCATTAAGTTTGGCTTTGTGCTGCAGCTTCTCACATACGAACATCTGAGCCAAAGACTCTGTGACCAATCATCAGTGTGCAGTGAAAGAAACAATCTTCCTCCTCAGGACATTGATGATCAACCTAAACCTTCTGCTTCAGCCTCACTATTACACAATGGGGTCGTACTGAGGAGCAGGTCATGTGACTCTCACAGAGATGATCTTACCTCAGTATCTCCAGTTTACAGAGACGATCCTCCAGTACAGCAGAGACAATCTTCACTCCTGAATCTCTGAGTTTATTCCAGGACAGATTCAGTTCTCTCAGGTGTGAGGGGTTTGATCTCAGAGCTGAAGTCAGAGCAGCACAACCTGCACCTGAAACACCACAACCCAACAACCTGCAGAGACACAATGCCACGCCCTTCATCACCAGATTTTTATCCTGGTTTAAGATTTCCTTGAAAGATGATGTGTGTGTAAAATGATTTTATTATTCAGAATCACATGAGGATTTAATATCACCTGATTATTCTAATTAACATCTCATTAACATAATCATACTGAGGATCCATTTAGTTTCTCTCATCTGTTGTGTGTGATATTAAACTATCAGCAGCTGAAGATCAACAGAGAACAACAGCCTGATCATCAACTTTGATCAGAGAGAGAGAGAGAGAGAGCGGGAGAGAGAGAGAGGGCGGGGCTTATAGTGCACTACAAAGGGGGAATTAATGTGTGTAGTGCATTTATATAACAATATAAATTTATATTATTAAACCTGGTAATGTCTGTGTTCGGTCCTGATATCTTCGAGCCCTCTGATGGCCGTTCTGATTTAAATGCCCCACCAGAACCTCCCTCCCGTTCTACACATACCGAACCTCGGCCTTACAAACATCCCAGCGGATCGTCTCTGATCCATCAGCCACCCCAGCACACACTCTTCACGCTCTTACCATCAGTACACGCTACAGGAGCATCCGGACTCGCACCAGCAGATTCAGGGACAGTTTCTACCCACAATGCATCAGGATACTGAATTGCTGAAGTACCAGACAGTTTACACCCTCACTGTACACACTGTACATGCACCGTGACCTCTGAACTCCAGCCACGGAACTATTACTTTCTCTATTTATCACACTGTGCGTGTGTGTGTGTGTGTGTGTTTATTTTTATTAGTTACACGTCTCTGTACTGTGTGTGTGTGTGTATTTATTATTTTAAGTTACACGTCTCTGTACCGTGTGTGTGTGTGTGTGTGTGTGTGTGTATTATTATTAGTTACACGTCTCTGTATCGTGTGTGTGTGTGTGTGTGTGTGTATTTATTATTTTTAGTTACACGTCTCTGTACCGTGTGTGTGTGCGCGCGCGCGCACGCCTCATCCCTGTACTGTTCACGAGTGTGTGTGTCTCATCTCTGCACTATGTGTGTGTGCGCGTGCTCCTCATCTCTGTACCGGGCATGTGCGCATGCGGCTCATCTTTGTATCGTGTGTGTGCCCCTCATCTCTTTACCGTGTGTGTGTGTGTGTGTGTGTGTGTGTGTCAACAAACATTTGTTTATGTACCATGTGTGTGCGCACGAGCGCTGGGATCCTCTCTGGACTGTGTGTGTGTGTGTGTGGGGGGCACCTTGTCTGTGTACCATGTGTGTGTGTGTGTGTGTGTGTGTGTGTGTGTGTGTGTGTGTGTGCTCCTTGTCTCTTTACCCTGTGTGTGTGTGTGTGTGTGTGTGGCGGGGGCTTGTCTCTGTACCAGGTGTGTGTGTGTGTGTGTGTGCGCGCGTGTGGGCATGTTTTGTTTATGTACCATTTGTGTGTGTGTGTGTGTGTGCTTCTCATCTCTGTACCCTGCGTGTGTGTGTGTCTCATCTCTTTACCGTGTGCGTGCACATGTGGCTCGTCTCTTTACCGTGTGTGTGTGTGTGTGTGTGTGTGTGTGTGTGTGGGCACGTTTTGTTTCTGTACCGGGTGTGTGCGCGCGCTCCTCATCTCTTTACCGTGTGTGTGTGTGTGTGTGTGTGTGTGTGTGTGTGGGCACGTTTTGTTTCTGTACCGGGTGTGTGTGCGTTGGGATCCTCTCTGGACTGTGTGTGTGTGTGTGCGTGCATGTGTGGGCATGCCTCTTCTCTGTACTGTGTGTGTGGGGAGGGGAGGGGGCGCCTTGTCTCTGTACCAGGTGTGTGTGTGTGTGCGCTCCTCGTCCCTTTACTGTGTGTGTGTGCTCCTGTCTCTTTACCGTGTGTGTGTGTGTGCATGTGTGTGTGTGTGTGTGAATGCCTCGTCTCTGTACCATGTTTGTCTGTTAGTGTGTGTGTGTGTGGGGGGCTAATGTCTGTATTGTGTGTGTTCACGTCTCATCTCTTTATTGTGTGTGTGTGTGTGTGTGTGTGTGTGTGTGCGCGTGTACGCGTGTGTGGACGCGCGTGGGGCCTGTCTCTTTCCCGTGTGTGTGTGTGTGTGGTCCTCATCTCTATACTGTGTGTATGGGCGCATCTTGTCTCTGTACCGTGCGTGTGTATGTGCAAACGCCTCATCTCTGAGCTGTGTGTGTGTGTGAGTGAGCGCCTTGTCTTTTTACCTGTACATGTATTTATGATTATGAAATATTTATTGTTTTTACATGTTTATCTTTAATATATTGGGTGAAATATAGGTGTTTGTGCAGGTTATATGAGTTTGGGCGGGGTTGGAACGGATTAATTGGTTTCTATTATTTGCGATGGGAATTTTTGTTTAATTTAACGAACATTTTGACTGAAGCTCCGCCCTCGGAACGGATTAATTTCATAAGTCGAGATCGCGCTGTATATCAGTCTGCTGGGATTTTCCATTGTTTATTCATTTCCTGATGGATTTTACATTTCCATCTTTTATTTTTATCTCAGGATTATTTCAGTGATGTTTATAAATCGTGCTGTTCACACTCAGGACATTTAGTTTGTGTCCCGGGTGCAGTTTGTGTGATTAGTTTCAGGGTGTAATAAATCTCACAGTAATTTCAGACACATTGCGGCGGCATTAAGTTTGGCTTTGTGCTGCAGCTTCTCACATACGAACATCTGAGCCAAAGACTCTGTGACCAATCATCAGTGTGCAGTGAAAGAAACAATCTTCGTCCTCAGGACATTGATGATCAACCTAAACCTTCTGCTTCAGCCTCACTATTACACAATGGGGTCGTACTGAGGAGCAGGTCATGTGACTCTCATAGAGATGATCTTACCTCAGTATCTCCAGTTTACAGAGACGATCCTCCAGTACAGCAGAGACAATCTTCACTCCTGAATCTCCGAGTTTATTCCAGGATAGATTCAGTTCTCTCAGGTGTGAGGGGTTTGATCTCAGAGCTGAAGTCAGAGCAGCACAACCCTCACCTGAAACACCACAACCCACCAACCTGCAGAGACACAGTGCCACGCCCTTCATCACCAGATTTTTATCCTGGTTTAAGATTTCCTTTAAAGATGATGTGTGTGTAAAATGATTTTATTATTCAGAATCACATGAGGATTTAATATCACCTGATTATTCTAATTAACATCTCATTAACATAATCATACTGAGGATCAATTTGGTTTCTCTCATCTGTTGTGTGTGATATTAAACTATCAGCAGCTGAAGATCAACAGAGAACAACAGCCTGATCATCAACTTTAATCAGAGACAGACAGAGAGAGAGAGAGAGAGAGAGAGAGAGAGAGAGAGAGGGCGGGGCTTATAGTGCACTACACAGGGGGAATAAATGTGTGTAGTGCATTTATATAACAATATAAATTTATATTATTAAACCTGGTAATGTCTGTGTTCGGTCCTGATATCTTGGAGCCCTCTGATGGCCGTTCTGATTTAAATGCCCCACCAGAACCTCCGTCCCGTTCTACACATACCGAACCTCGGCCTTACAAACATCCCAGCGGACCGTCTCTGATCCATCAGCCACCCCAGCACACACTCTTCACGCTCTTACCGTCAGTACACGCTACAGGAGCATCCGGACTCGCACCAGCAGATTCAGGGACAGTTTCTACCCACAACGCATCAGGATACTGAACTGCTGAAGTACCAGACAGTTTACACCCTCACTGTACACACTGTACATCAGGGGTCACCAACCTTTTTGAAACTGAGAGCTACTTCTTGGCTACCAATTAATGTGAAGGGCTACCAGGTCAATACACACCTCTGAAATTACAAATTTGGCTCAAATTACCTTTAATTGTGTTACTAATAATAATTAATGATATTCATCTATGTGAAGATTTTGATTTGATTTAAAAATACAGTATATTCAGAACAATTAGATGCAGTTCAATGGAGAGTGGCACTATGGCGCTGTGGGCCTGTCCTAACAGGTCCGCGGGCAACTTATATTGTCCTTGCGGGCTACCTGGTGCCCACGGGCACCACGTTGGTGATCGCTGCTGTACATGCACCGTGACCTCTGAACTCCAGCCACGGAACTATTACTTTCACTTTCTCTATTTATCATACTGTGTGTGTGTGTGTGTGTGTGTATGTATTTATTCTTATAAGTTACACGTCTTTGTACCGTGTGTGTGAGTATGTCTGGATGTATGTGTGTGTGTGTGCGCGCGTGCACGCGCCTCATCTCTGTACCGTTCACGAATGTGTGTCTCATCTCTGTACTGTGTGTGTGAGCGTTCTCCTCATCTCTACCGCCTCTGTGTGTGTGTGTGTGTGTGTGTGCACGTTCACGTGCGTGCGCGCCTCGTCTCTGTACACTGCCTGTGTGTGTCTCTCATCTCTGTACCGTGTGTGTGTGTGTGTGTGGGCACGTTTTGTTTCTGTACCGTGTGTGTGTGGGCACGTTTTGTTTCTGTACCGTGTGTGTGTGTCTTTGTGTGTGCGCCACAAGATGGGGATCGTCTCTGGACTGTGTGGGTGTGTGTGTGTACTCCTCATGTCTTTATCTTGTGTATGTGTGTGTGCATGCCTCATCTCTGTACTGGGTGTGTGTGTGGGGGTGTGGGGGTGGCTTGTCTC
This sequence comes from Plotosus lineatus, assembly GCA_024760905.1. Lineage (NCBI taxonomy): Eukaryota > Metazoa > Chordata > Actinopteri > Siluriformes > Plotosidae > Plotosus > Plotosus lineatus. The sequence continues at coordinate 1,050,344 of CM045744.1, read as the reverse complement.
TGTACCTTGTGTGTGTGCGGGCGTGTGTTTGCGTGGGCTCGTCCTGTGTGTGTGGGGCCGTGCCTTGTCTCTGTACTGTGTGTGTGTGTGTGTGCATTCACACCTTGTTTCTGTGCTGGGTGTGTGGGTGGGTGTGTGTGTGGGTGAGTGTGGGGGTGGGGGGGGCCTCATCGCTGTACCGTGTGTCTTGCAAGACGGATCGCCTCTGGACTGTGTGTGTGTGTGTGTGTGTGTGTGTGCTCCTCATGTCTTCATCTTGTGTATGTGTGTGTGTGCGCATGCCTCATCTCTGTACTGGGTGTGTGTGTGTGTGTGTGCGGTGGGGGCGCTTGTCTCTGTACCTTGTGTGTGTGTGTGTGTGGGCTCGTCCTGTGTGTGTGTGTGTGTGTGTGTGTGTGTGGGGCCGTGCCTTGTCTCTGTTCTGGGTGTGTGTGTGCGTTCACACCTTGTCTCTGTGCCATGTATGTGTGTGTGTGTGTGTGTGTGTGTGAGTGTGTGGGGGGCTCATCGCTGTTCTGTGTGTGTGTGGGGGCTCGTCTCTGTACTCTGTGTGTGGGGGTGTGTGGGGACTCATCTCTGTACTGTGTGTGTGTGTGCACGTGGGGCGCATGCGGCTTGTCTCTTTACCTTGTGTGTGTGTGTGTGTGTGTGTGTGTGCGGGGGGGCTTGTGTCTGTACTGTGTGTGTGTGTGTGTGCATGTGGGGCTTGTCTCCTTACCTTGTGTGTGTGTGTGTGTGTGTGTGTAGGGGAGGCTCATGTCTGTACTGTGTATGTGTGTGCGCACGTGAGGCTGGTCTCCTTACCTTGTGTGTGTGTGTGTGTGTGTGTGTGTGGGGGGGGGGTCATCTCTGTACTGTGTGTGTGTGTGTGTGTACGTGCACGTGGGGCTTGTCTCTTTACCTTGTGTGTGTGTGCTCCTCATCTCTATCCTGTGTGTGTGGGCGCATCTCGTCTCTGTACTGTGTGTGCGCGCGCGTGTGTGTGTGTGTGTGTGCGTGAACGCCTCATCTCTGTACCGTGTGTGTGTGTGTGTGTGTGTGTGTGCGCGCGCGCACCTTGTCTTTTCACCTGTACATGTATTTATTATGATTATCATCAAATATTTATTGTTTTTACATGTTAATCTTTAATATATTAGGTGAAATATAGGTGTTTGTGCAGGTTATATGAGTTTGGGCGGGGTTGGAATGGATTCATTGGTTTTCGATTGTTTCAGATGGGAATTTTTGTTTTATTTAACGAACATTTTGACTGAAGCTCCGCCCTCGGAACGGATTAATTTCATAAGTCGAGGTAGCGCTGTATATCAGTCTGCTGGGATTTTCCACTGTTTATTCATTTCCTCATGGATTTTACATTTCCATCTTTTATTTTTTATCTCAGGATTATTTCAGTGGTTTTTACACGATCCTCCACCACACACAATGAGAGACACGGCCGGCCTTTCATAACCCAGTTAGTGCACTGGGGGCAGGCATGTGATTTGACCAAGCCCAAGAAGACTGAAAATGGCCGGGGACAGAGCGCCCCCCCCGAAACTCCTGGATTTTCAGCATTTTGTCATGCAAAAATAACATTACACAAAACAGCAGTAAAGAATATTTCCTATAATCAGGGATGAGAACAGGCCTTTATGGAAAAGGAGGAAAAATTGGCAGGGGTCAAGGGGGCTGCCTAGGCTTCCTGCGGGGATTTGGGCGAAGTGCTCTTGCTGGGGTTTCAGGGGAGCCAAGCCCCCCCAAAAGATTTGGGGTTATACTTACAAAAAGGAGCTGAATTGATGTCTCCTGGAAATAATATTTTTAAAGAGAACCTGATGAAAATTATTAAAAATATTTATTTTCACAGATGTAGGCCTGCAGTGGGCCTAGTTTTAATGTCAAATACTTTAAACCAGGGGTCAGAAACCTTTTTGACTAAGAGAGCCAAAAACAAAAAAAAGACATTTGAAAATCCTCTGAGAGCCATATTATATATATGTATGTATATATTATATATACAGATATATACATATACATACACATATATATATACATATATACATATATGTATATAAAATGAGAGGACAAAGACTTTCTATTTAAACTCCATTTATCACTACAGATCTGTTTCGAGGGGTGGTGAAACCATTTTCTATAATCACCTGAAGAGAGAGGATGGTTTCACCACCCCTCGAAACAGATCTGTAGTGATAAATGGAGTTTCAATAGAAAGTCTTTGTCCTGTCATTTTATTTGCTCTACCAAAAAGTATTGAGCACTCTCCTACGGAAGGATCTACTCAGAAAATCCTCTCTCTCTCTCTCTCTCTCTCTATATATATATATATATATATATATACACACACACACACACACACACACACGTAAATTTAAAAAGACTGCCAACAATTTTAGAGTATACAGGAATAAGACTCTGAATTGATTTTAAACGACATTGTCATAATGAAGTTAATGCAGCCATGAGGTGGGGAAGGGGGGGGAGGGGGAGAGTGTCTCTCCCCCTTATGCCGGTCCCAAGCCTGGATAAATGCAGAAGGTTGCGAAAGGAAGGGCATCCGGCGTAAAACTTCTGCCATATTTCTCATGCAAATGATCAAAACAAAATTCATACCAGATCGGTCGAGGCCCAGGTTAACAACGACCGTCATCAATGCTGTTAACTGACAGGGTGCTGGTGGAAATTAGACGACTATTGGTCCATAGGCAGAGAGAGAAGAGGAAATGCGTGAGTCGAGGACTGAGAGTAGGGACTTTGAATGTTGGAACGATGAACGATAAAGCTAGAGAGCTGGCTGACATGATGCAGAGGAGGAAGGTGGACATACTGTGTGTTCAGGAGACCAGGTGGAAAGGGAGAAAAGCTTAGGAGCAGGGTTTAAGCTGTTTTTTCATGGTGTGGATGGGAAGAGAAATGGAGTAGGAGTCATCTTGAAGGAGGGGTTTATCAGGAATGTTCTTGAAGTGAAAAGAGTGTCAGACAGAGTGATGAGTCTCAAGTTAGAAATTGAAGGCGTGATGCTCAATGTTGTTAGTGCTTATGCCCCACAGGCAGGATGTGAGCTAGAAGAAAAAGGAGAGATTCTGGAGTGAGTTAGATGAATTTATGCAAAGTACCCCCAGAGGTGAAAGAGCGGTCATTGGGGCAGACTTCAATGGACATGTTGGTGCAAGCAACAGAGGGGACGAGGAGGTGATGGGCAGGTTTGGTATCCAGGACAGGAAGACAGAAGGACAGATGTTGATTGATTTGCCAAAAATGATGGAACTGGTTGTGGTGAATACTTTCTTCCAGAAGAGACAGGAGCATAGGGTGACTTATAAAAGCGGAGGTAGGAGTACACAGGTAGACTACATCTTGTGAAATGATGTAGTTTAAAGGTAGTCAGTGACTGCAAAGTAGTAGTAGGTGAGAGTGTTGCCAGACAGCATAAGATGGTGGTGTGCAGGATGACACTGATGGTGAGGAAGGTGAAGAAAGCAAAGGCGGAGCAGAAGACAAAGTGGGGGAAACTGAAAAAGGAAGAGTGTCATGTTGTCTTCAACAAGGAGTTAAAACAGGCTTTGGCTGATCAGGAAGTGCTTCCAGATGACTGGACAACTACAGCTAATGTGATTTGGAAGACAGGTAGGAGAGTACTTTGTGTATCATCTTGAAGGAAAGTAGATAAGAAGACTTGGTGGTGGAATGAGGAAGTGCAGGAGAGTATACAAAGGAAGAGGTAAGAAGAAGTGGGACATTAAGAGGACTGAAGAGAGTAAACAGGAGTACAGGGAGACGCAGCGTAAGGTGAAAATAGCAGTGTCAAAGGCAAAACAGAGGGCGGATGATGACTTGTATGAAGGGTTGGAGAGTAAGGAGGGAGAAAATGATTTATACAAGTGAGCACAGCAGAAAAATAGAGATGGGAAAGACGTGCAGCAAGTTAGAGTGATCAAGGACAGAGAGGGAAATGTATTGACTGATGACAGAAGTGTGCCGTGAAGATGGAAAGAGTACTTTGAAGAGCCGATGAATGAGGAAAATAAGAGAGAGGAAAAAAAAGGTCAAAGGGGTGACCGTTGAGGACCAGGAAGTTGCAAAGATTAGTAAGGGTGAAGTGAGGAGGGCATTGAAGAGGATGAAGAGTGGAAAGGCAGTTGGTCCTGATGACATACCGGTTGAGGTATGGAAGTGTCTAGGGGAGGTAGCAGTCGATTTTCTGACAAGAATATTCAACAAGGTCTTAGAAAGTGAGTCAATGCCGGAGAAATGGAGGAGAAGTGTGCTTGTGCCTATTTTTAAGAACAAGGGAGATGTACAGAGTTGTGGCAACTACAGAGGGATAAAGTTGATGAGCCATACGATGAAGTTATGGGAAAGAATAGTGGAAGCTAGACTAAGGGCAGAGGTCAGCATTTGTGAACAACAGTTTGGTTTCATGCTAAGAAAGAGCACCACTGATGCATTGTTTGCTTTGAGGATGTTAATAGAGAAGTACAGAGAAGGTCAGAAGGAGCTGCATTCTGCCTTTGTGGATATGGAGAAAGCATATGACAGGGTTCCGAGAGAAGAACTGTGGTATTGTATGAGGAAGTCTGGAGTGGCATGTCATGTTAGAGTGGTGCAGGACATGTATAAGAGATGTAAGACAGTGCTGAGGTGTGCTGTCGGCGTGACCGACGAATTCAAGGTGGAGGTGGGACTGCATCAAGGATCAGCTCTGAGCCCCTTCGGACAGGCTGGCAGACGAGGTTAGACATGAATCTCCATGGACTATGATGTTTGCAGATGACATGATGTATGAGAGATGTAAGACAGTGGTGAGGTGTGCTGTAGGTGTGACAGAAGAGTTCAAGGTGGAGGTGGGACTGCATCAAGGTTCAGCTCTCAGCCCCTTCTTGTTTGCTATGGTGATGGACAGGCTGACAGACGAGGTTAGATGGACGATGATGTTTGCAGATGACATCGTGATCTGTAGTGAGAGCAGAGAACAAGTGGAGGAAAATCTAGAGAGGTGGAGGTATGCCCTGGAAAGGAGGGGAATGAAGGTTAGCCTCAGTAAGACAGAACACATGTGTGTGAACGACAAGGACCCAAGAGGAATGGTGAGGTTACAGCGGGCAGAGATAAAGAAGGTGGAGGATTTTAAGTACTTAGGCTCAACAATCCAGAGCAATGGAGAGTGTGGAAAAGAGGTGAAGAAGCGCATGCAGGCAGGTTGGAATGGATGGAATAAAGTGTCCGGTGTGATGTGTGATAGAGTATTGGCAAGAATGAAGGAAAAAGTGTACAAGATGGTGATGAGGCCAGCGATGTTGTATGGTTCAGAAACAGTGGCCCTGGGGAAAAGACAGGAGGCAGACCTGGAGGTAGCAGAGATGAAAATGTTGAGGTTCTCTTTGGGAGTAACGAGGATGGATAGGGTCAGGAATGAGTACATCAGAGGGACAGCACATGTTAGATGTTTTGGAGAAAAAGTCAGAGGCTAGATTGAGATGGTTTGGACATGTCCAGAGGAGGGATAGTGAATATATTGGTCGTAGGATGCTGAGGTTGGAACTACCAGGCAGAATGTCCAGAGGCAGACCAAAGAGAAGATTTATGGATGTGGTGAAGGTGGACATGAAGGTCATTGGAGTAAGAGAAGAAGATGCAGAGGATAGGGTGAGATGGAGGCGGATCATTTGCTGTGGCGACTCCTGAAGGGAACAGACGAAAGAAAAAAAACGATGGCAGTGAAGTGACTGAGGCGTGCAGTAGCAGGTGCACGGAGCGCGGGGAGCGCGCGGCTTTGAAACTATCACTTCATCTCCACTTTTTATTTACAAAGCCCCGAAAATTTATGTTGATCAACTAAAAAGTACCAAATTAAGTCAGTCCACGCAACAGCCACTAAAACAAGTGGCTACACGGCGCGTATCTGTCCGGATCATGCCGTCCAATAGGGCGTGGAAACATAAGTCACGTGACCCTGTGCCGACACGCTCTCAACTCGGGCTTATTTTAAGGGGCGGGCCGATATTAAAATCATCTTGCAAAATCACGCTCGGTCTTATTTTGTGGTTCGGTCTTATTTTCAGGGAAACGCGGTGCTGGACACGAGCGTCGGGCGATAGTATTTGTAACCCCTGATTATCAGAATTACTTTTTAATTAAAAGCAATAAACCTGCACAAGTCAAATTTTAAATTATTTCCACACTACCGACCTGATTGTGAACTTCTCTCTCTGCAACGGGGATCGGCTGTCGGGGCGGATTCTTCCTTTCAAGCTTTGTATTGTTGGCCGGAAACAATGGATGAATTCCGGAAGGTGCAGTTACTTCCGGTTCACATCCAAAAGTCCCATCAAGCGAAGCATTTGTTTTTCTTATTGGGCGCTGGATCACTGATCCAAAAGGTTGGGGGTTCGAGTCCCACGCTCCACAAGGTTGTCACTGTCCCCCCCCCAGTGCGGCTAACTGGGTTTTCAAAGGCGGGCCGTGTCTCTCACTGTCTATGGTGAGAGGCATGTAAAAGAACCATTGCTGACTTTCGTAAAGAGTCGGCTGCAAAGTCGTCAGCGTGTTTCTGTCCCTTGCTAAAAGGGTTGTGACAGGAAGGGCATCCGACGTAAAAACCTCTGCCAAAAATGAAAATGTGCGAATCAGATGATTTGCTGTGGCGACTCCTGAGTAAAAGGGAAAAAGCCGAAAGGATGACAGACAGTTATTGAACATGCTTCTGGCGATTTGCGTGCCATTCTAATGCTTTGAATCCACCCGATCCATAGTCTATTTCACTGTGACACCACGTGCACAATACTTTTTCAGGCCGATCAATCTTGCGAATGAAGTCGCCGAATAACGTCGTCACAATCTTTTTTCCGATGGTAGGATTGTATTCGTTTTCTATCCAGTCCCAGCCGAACTTATTTTTGACCAATTTGTCAATTTTTTTTATTCGCGCAGCGACCTTTCTCTCCACAACCGTCATCTTTCTGCTGACCTGGAGGGAATTATACATATGGGTACTTCGGAAGCATTGATTGGCCAAAATGCATGACGTCAGCATAGTCAGCCAATCACAGTCCCGATTACATGCAGGAAATGAGATTTATTTAATACATTTTTTACGAAAAAAAAGATAGATTTATTTTCTTTTGCCCCTGGAAATGAAAAACACGGAGTTCCGTCTATAGACGGAAAAATCACATGCCTGTGGGGGTCAGCAGGGACAACCGTTGACAGTGGGACTTGAACCCCCAACCTTGGCATCAGTAATCCGGCACCTCACCACCACGCCCCCCAATGCCCTGTTTGTTTATAACTTTCATTCCATTTTTCTCTCATTTCACTTTCATTTATAAATCGTGCAGTTCACACTCAGGACATTTAGTTTGTGTCCCGGGTGCAGTTTGTGTGATTAGTTTCAGGGTGTAATAAATCTCACAGTAATTTCAGACACATTGCGGCGGCATTAAGTTTGGCTTTGTGCTGCAGCTTCTCACATACGAACATCTGAGCCAAAGACTCTGTGACCAATCATCAGTGTGCAGTGAAAGAAACAATCTTCCTCCTCAGGACATTGATGATCAACCTAAACCTTCTGCTTCAGCCTCACTATTACACAATGGGGTCGTACTGAGGAGCAGGTCATGTGACTCTCACAGAGATGATCTTACCTCAGTATCTCCAGTTTACAGAGACGATCCTCCAGTACAGCAGAGACAATCTTCACTCCTGAATCTCCGAGTTCATTCCAGGACAGATTCAGTTCTCTCAGGTGTGAGGGGTTTGATCTCAGAGCTGAAGTCAGAGCAGCACAACCTTCACCTGAAACACCACAACCCACCAACCTGCAGAGACACAATGCCACGCCCTTCATCACCAGATTTTTATCCTGGTTTAAGATTTTCTTGAAAGATGATGTGTGTGTAAAATGATTTTATTATTCAGAATCACATGAGGATTTAATATCACCTGATTATTCTAATTAACATCTCATTAACATAATCATACTGAGGATCCATTTAGTTTCTCTCATCTGTTGTGTGTGATATTAAACTATCAGCAGCTGAAGATCAACAGAGAACAACAGCCTGATCATCAACTTTAATCAGAGACAGAGAGAGAGAGAGAGAGGGAGGAAGGGGGGAGGGAATCATGATATTGATATTTACATTTTCTTTCCTCCTTGTCTCGTTTGAAATCGCGTTATTTTTCACTTTATCGCGAGACGTCGCGTCGCTTCAGAAGCGGCTAAACCGGTTAAAATTCCTGAGAATATTGAGCTGCTTCTGGATCGTACAGAGAACATGCGGGAAGAAATTCACTGAGCTGCTGAGACAGAAAGTTTATTTTTCACACAAACACCCTGAATAGACCTGCGCAGGTCTCTCATCGATACCATTTCTCTTATTCGTTGGAAAAGCGAATCGCCGCCGATTCAAATCCTCGATATCATCTATTGTGTGTGAATTTTCTGACTTTATTTCACTGTCGGTTGTTTGTTCAGGTAAAACTTGAATTAATTATTTTGTTCCCTCAAGATTAGATTATTGTGATGAGTTACTCTCTGGTTGTTCTGATCGGAACAAACAAGCTCCAGTTGGTCCAGAATGCAGCAGCGAGAGTCGGTACTAGAACCAGAAGACACGAGCAGATCACCCCGCCCTTATTTACACTGCACTGGCTCCCAGTTCTGAATATAAATTACAACTTTTAACCCATAAAGGACTTCATGCTCTCGCGCCACATTATCTCAGTGAACTTCTTGTCGCTTCTGATCCGACACGCCCCCTTAGATTTAAGGTGCAGGTGTTTTGTTCCTCAAATAATGAAAACTACTGCAGGGGGCGGAGCTTCTCTTACAAAGGCCAACAGTTCTGGAATAACATTCCAGTGAATGTTCGGGACTCAGACTCAGTCTCTGTTTCTATGACGGGATGAAAACTCACTGGTTCAGTGGAGCGTTTAGTATTCTTGGGGTCTCCTGCATCGAGAGTTCTGGTCAACGGTGATGCTGGGATGCTGTCGCTCTCCCACTCTACATGCTCACAGCTCTGTTTGACAGTGGAGTGGCTGATTGCCCCAATGCCACAGGAGCCCTCATGTCTGTCTTCCTTCTGGTTCTCTCTTTTAGTTCTGCTGCCGTAGCCAGTCATGCCGGAGTCCTTGCTGCTCTCAGCAATAATAAAATCTCTTATTTACATTCCACTACTCTGATTAAACCCCACAACATCTATCTATCCATCACTCTCCCTCTCTCTGCTGAGATACACATGCTACTATCAACTTTTAAACCACCATTATTTTGGACTTACAGTTGTGCTAGAACTTCATGTTGAACTGTAATGAATGTTCTTTGATCTGGTTTATATCTTTATGGTTCCACTCTAATGACGACGAGGTTCCCTTTTGGACCCGGTTCCTCTCCCGGTTCCTTCCTCACGTAAACTGAGGGAGTTTTCCTTATTTGAAAGATCGGAAGTCCGGATAAGCCGCGCTTTGTCTCACAAAACTCCATATGTCACTTGCGACAAGTGGCGACTTTTGATGATTTGATACCCCCCGAAAATTTTCTCCCCGGATTTAGACGATTTGCAGAAATGACCAATTTGAGATAAAAACCGCGGAATTCCAGGCAGAAGCAGAAAGAGAAGCTGTATGTTAACGTAAAAGACATAGCCAATGGCATTTGCTCGCGGAAATTACATCCTTAAAAAATAAAAATAAATAATAAAATTGGGAAATAATTGTATTCATGTGTAAGATTTTAGACACCTTGCGTGAGACATTGAGGAGGAGATGAAATGCATGAGTCTCACGCTTGATGCGTGAGAATTGACAAGTATGGTCCCAAAGCAATCAGCTGGTCTGCAGGTTGAAGTTTTTTCATTCTGTCCATTTGTGTTTTGCTTGCCAGCTCTGCTTGGCTTCGTGCACATGAGCTGATCAAAACGAGGGAAATTTACCTCTTTGCCCAAAAACAACTCGCGCAGTCTGTTGCATATAATCCAATAAAATTCGAGTTTCAAGGTATCGGCCCCGCCCACACACTGGACTACAGAAAGGATTGGCTCTCTGCTGCGTGCCACAGTGACAAGTGGCATTGAAAATAGATGTATAGATTGAAATGCTTGAGATTTATTTCTGTTTTTGTTTTATTTGATGGCTTTTTGCTGTATTTCTGATTTAAAGGACATCGAAATTATGTATTCGTTATTCTGTTAAGAAAGGCCACCTGATTTATCTGAGAGCCAGATGCAGTCATCAAAAGAGCCACGTTTGGCTTGCAAGCCATAGGTTCCCGACCCCTGGACAGGCTCACGGGAAACTCATGTTGTCCTTGTGGGCAACCTGGTGCCCGTGGGCACCATGTTGGTGACCCCTGGTATAGAGTACAATATGGTGTGTATAGAGTATAATATGGTTTATAGAGTATAACATGGTGTGCATAGGGTATAATATGGTGTATAGAGTATAATATGGTGTATATAGAGTATAATGTGGTGTATAGAGTATAATATGGTGTATAGAGTATAACATGGTGTGCATAGAGTATAATATGGTGTATACAGTATAATATGGTGTATATAGAGTATAATATGGTGTATATAGAGTATAATATGGTGTATATAGTATAATATGGTGTATAGAGTATAATATGGTGTGTATAGAGTATAATATGGTGTATATAGAGTATAATATGGTGTGTATAGAATATAATATGGTGTATATAGAGTATAATATGGTGTGTATAGAGTATAATATGGTGTATAAAGTATGATATGCTGTATATAGAGTATAATACGGTGTATATAGAGTATTATATGGCGTATATCGAGTATAATATGGTGAAAGGCGAGTCCATCATACACAGTCAATCTTGTTGAATCCGTGGAAGTGAAGGTGGCTCTGAATGAAGTGTCTTTAATAAAAGCAATAGGGGACTTTTGTGAGACGTTTTGATATCTATACCTTGTGTGGGTGCACTTTGCCGTTCAAGCCACATTCAGTGTGACAGAAGAAGAAGAATTTAAAAAGTAAAGAGAACCATTTCTCTGGGAAATAGTAAGATGTATCTGTTCTTAAGTGCAGCCACAATAAATATTCTCAAACCAAGACTTTACAATATCAAAGTGGGGCCTTCAAAGTAGCCTCGTGACACTAAATATATGAATCAGAAATGAACAGAAGAAAGAGAAGAGCGGAACAATGATTAACTGAATGAAGAGAAAAACACCAGAAAATATATTTTCCAAAATAAAAGTCCATATTCCAACATTGGCTTCTCGATATTAAACACGATGTAATGGCTGTACTCTCTGCTCGGTGATGAGCTCGGTGGTTCAACTTCCCGCATAAACAGTGTCCATACACACGCGCAGTCGCTAAATTTGGCAAGCGACGGTACTCTGAGTGGCTCATACATTTTCTTGTTTGCATTCTTCACAGTGAAAGTTTATGGTTTGTTTATTTTTCACGAAATAGCCGGCATTATTGTTCGAATACGTATCACAACACTGATCTCACACACACACACACACACACACACACACACACACACACACACACACACACAGCCATAATACAGTGAAGGTTTCCGGACTCAGCACGTTTTTACCTACTAATTGGCAGCTATATATGTGGTGTGTGTTTGTGTGTGTATGTGTCTGCGTGCGTGTGTGTGTGTGTGTGTGTGTGTGTGTGTGTGTGTGTGTGTGTGTGTGTGTGTACCTCAGTATCTCCAGTGTACAGTGTGGATTGTTCAGTCCAGCAGAGAGCAGCTTCACTCCTGAATCCTGAATCCTTTCATTTCCTCTCAGGTCCAGTTCTCTCAGTCTGGAGGAGGTTGAACTGAGAACTGAGGACAGAACTCTACAACTTTCCTCTGTCAGATTACACCCACAGAGACTGGAAGAGAAATGATGAAATATCACAACACTGATCTCACACACACAAACACAGCCATAATACAGCCAAAGTTTATCATTGAACAGAACCAGTGCTGTAGTGGGAAATATACAATAAGTGGGTATGTACTATGAGGCTCCGGCAGCCGAACGTCATAATGAAGAGATAGAGGCAGCGTGTTGGTCCATAGGCCCAAAGTGTGTGGCGCGCAGGGGGACGGTGTCTCCCTCACACAGGGACATTTTTAAATACTTAAACAATTTGAAATGCTAACAGCCTTTTAATTACATTATACACAAAGATTTAAGATATAATATCATTGTGAAATAACAGAGTGTTGCTTTATGCACACATGGTCCAGCCCAACTTGAACTTTTCAAGTCTGCACTGAACCATCTGTACAAATACCTGCTGATGACCTCATAAACCTGGAACACACACAATGTGATAGAAACAAACATTAACTCGTTCTCATTAAACTTGACCTCATCACACCTGTGACTCTATGAGCAGTAAATTGATCTATTTGTAGAAAACAATATTAAGATTACATGGAAATAAATAAATAATAATAAATATATATATATATATATATATATATATATATATATATATATATATATATATATATATATATATTTATTTATTAATGCCACCATAATGATGCCCACAGGCCTCCAGGGCACGTGCTGCACGTGCAACACTTACAGTGACTCTGACGGCTCGGGAAAGAAACTTTAGAACTTTACAATAATAACATGCCATATCGTTTATCATATAATCATATAATCATAAATCACATTAATATGATCGTTCTGCTGGAGAGAAGTGGAATGTAATTTACTGGAATCTGGATCATTTCGGAGTGTGCTGAGCCTGAGGCGGAGTCCGCGTGGTGTGTGACATCATTTTTTCAGGGTCAGAGATATTATTGCCGCGTTTATTAAAAAACCTGCCTGGTTAATGTACCTTGTTGGAGATCAGGTTCATGCGAGTGCTTCCCTCTTCTGCTCATTTTAAAATAGATGTTTATGAGAGAAAATCCAGATGCAGAAGGTCAGTACATTTCTTAGTAACTGCCTTAGTAAAACTTCACTTGTTAAAAAAAAAAAAAACTTTAATAAACGATCTTGCAAGGCAAAATAAGTGTGTACACGCTACATGATTAATAAAATAAGTGAGTATACGGCGTATACCCGCGTTTACGCCCGACTACAGCCCTGAAGAGAACCGGGAGCGAGCAGATACACACACTACACTCTGATCTGTCTTCAGGTTTCTACAACCAACACTGCACATCCAGTGCATTTTATTACAGGGAATAAACAACTCTACACCTGGACACGCCCACTTCAGAACACGCCCATACTCGTCGGACTCTCCACTGAGTTCTCGGTGGAATTTCACAGAGACACTAAAACAGCTGGTGTGTATTGTTCTCTGTGCTCGGACAGTTACACATCTGTCTTCTCATCACCTCCGATTTTACACACACCGGTTCAGTTGTTTGTTGTGGACCTTAATACAGGTGGGATGTTCACAATACAGGTGGGGTATCCACATCCATCCAAACTCAAGAGAAAGTCCGATCAGTCCAAACCCAACAAGACAGGTGTGAACGTTTCCTTATTCTCTCTCACGTGTCCCTCAGAGGACACATTACATTTTGGTGTAAAAAGTGAAACAATCATCAGTAAAAGTAAAGTAAGTCTGTTGGGTTTTTACACCCGAGCCTAGTGGCTTAGCCTCGTATATCATCAGGCCTGTACTTATCCCCGGTTTCCGTAGCGTGAAGCGACCAGGAGTCCAACTCCCCCTGGATGGAAATGCTAGTCCATCGCAGGTTACCTTCCCAGTATATTTTACTGGTAACCATTTATACTGCTGGGTGAACAGAGGCACACTTGTGGTTGAGACCTTACCAAGGGGTCTTAGCACAGTGAGGGTCTCAGTGGGATTCGAACTCACAACCTCCCGATCATGAGCGCAGCACCCAAACCACTACTTAAAGATGATTCGAGTAACTAAGAATCAACTTTCGTCCCAACAGTGCAGTTCAGTGTTCCATTAAAATAATAAACCTCACAGTAAAACATTTATAAATAAAATACTCACACAGCTTTTCTGGAGGCTTTGACCACCAGCAGCAGATTCAGAAGACATTCCTCTGACGGGTCAAATTTCCTCAAATCAAACTCATCCAGTTCCTGTTCTGAGTTCAGCAACACAAACACCAGAGCCGACCACTGAGCAGGAGAGAGTCTGGTTCCCCTGAGACGACCGTCACCTCCTCTGCTCAGGTAAGTTTGGACTTCCTGTACTAGAGAATCATCATTCAGTTCATTCAGACAGTGGAACAGATTGATAGATTTCTCTGGAGATGGATTCTCCCTGATCTTCTCCTTGATGTACTCCACTGTTTCCTGTTGGCTGTGAGATCGACTTCCTGTCTGTGTTATTATGGTTCGTAAGAGAGTCTGATTGGAGTCCAGTGAGAGACCCAGGAGAAAGCGGAGGAACAGGTCCAGGTGTCCATTCTCACTCTGTAAGGCCTTGTTCACTGCACTCTTCAGCAAATCACACATGCTTAGATTTCTGAAATGTTTTAAAACTCCAGTATTTTGCTCCATGAGTTTATTTCTCTTTTTAACGACGAAGGTGAGAAACACGTATAAAGCAGCCAGAAACTCCTGAACACTCAGATGCACAAAGCTGAACACCTTCCCCAGGTGAAGCCCAAACTCCTCTCTGAAGATTTGGGTGCACACTCCTGAGTACACGGATACTTCTTTCTCATCAATGCCACACTCCCTCAGGTCTTCCTCATAGAAGATTAGGTTTCCTTTCTCCAGCTGCTGGTAAGCCAGTTTTCCCAGTGCCAGGATGCTCTGTCTGGTCTTCAGAGGAGCTGGGTCATGTTTCTGATGGTACTTTTGGTCCTTGTGTTTGATTTGAAAGATCAGGAAGTGTGTGAACATTTGAGTCAGAGTCTTGGGGATCTCTCCACTATCTGCTCCGCCCAACATTCTCTCGAGAACAGTGGCTGAAATCCAGCAGAAGACGGGGATGTGACACATGATGTGAAGGCTTCTTGAGGACTTCATGTGTGAGATGATTTTGTTGGCCAGTCTCTGATCACTGATCCTCTTCCTGAAGTATTCCTCTTTCTGAGGATCATTGAAACCTCGCACCTCAGTTACCTGGTCTACACACTCAGGAGGGATCTGATTGACTGCTCCTGGTCGAGAGGTGATCCAGAGGAGAGCAGAAGGAAGCAGATTCCCCTTGATGAGGTTTGTCAGCAGCACATCCACTGAGGCTGATTCTGTCTCATCATACAGTCTCTCATTGTCCTGGAAATTTAGA
Organism: Plotosus lineatus; assembly: GCA_024760905.1. Lineage (NCBI taxonomy): Eukaryota > Metazoa > Chordata > Actinopteri > Siluriformes > Plotosidae > Plotosus > Plotosus lineatus. Next base: position 1,035,101 of record CM045744.1, on the reverse strand, counting down.
GGAAGTCGACATTCATCCAGACCATCAAAGATCAAAACCACTTTGTAGAGGTCACGGACTATTAGTTCTAGTTTTCTAATTTCTGGGAAAAAGTGATGAAGAAGTTTCATCAGACTGAGATGTTTGTCCTTCATCAGATTCAGCTCTCTGAATGGAAGTGGAAGCATGAAGGTGACGTCCTGATTCACTTTTCCTTCAGTCCAGTCCAGAATGAACTTCTGCACAGAGACGGTTTTTCCAATTCCAGCGACTCCTTTAGTCAGCACACTTCTGATGGACATGTCTTTAAAGAGATCGTTACATTTGATGGCTGTCTCCTGTGTCGCTGGTCCCCTGGATGCTGCCTCAATCTGTCTCACCTCATGTTCGTTATTGACGTCTCCACTCCAACCCTCTGTGATGTAGAGCTCTGTGTAGATCTCATTCAGAAGTGCTGAGCTTCCATGCTGTGAGATTCCTTCATGAATTCTTTGAAACTTCTCTCTCAGGTTGGATTTTAACTTTAACTGACACACAGAGGCCGCAGACTCTAATAAACAAAGTAATAACATGTTTTAATGTAAAATCACGCAACACAATATCAAATGTAAAATTCTTTCCAATGCTGCTGTTCATTCCTGATTCATGGAGTAAATATTATTGAAGGAACAGGACCATCGTACAGAGGAACCACGAGCTGGAGCACCAGCCCAACAGAAAAGCCCCAGATGTACATGATAGTAAAATCAAAGTTCAAACTGAAAGTGTTTGGATCTGAAACAATTTCCTGTCTGAAGTGAACCTGATGGAATAAAGTCAGGACTCAGAGCTCTTACTGTAGCGCAGTGTGTTAGCGAGATCTGTGTGCTTCATGTTCTTCAGGACGTGCAGTGTGATCTTCAGCGCTCCGTCTCTGACACTGTGCACATCCTCCTCATCCTCCACCTCCCTCTCAGGGCATGCTGGGTAATCCGGACTCAGGAGCTTCCTGAACCTCTTCAGCTCGTTCTTTATCAGAGTGATGACTTTGTGTTCGAGCTCCTGGTGAGAAACACACAGAAACAGATCTAAATATTATAATCTTACACAGTGAGAGACGAGTTTATTTTAGGAAAAGAACAAAAGTCTCTTTCTATTACCACAGTTACAACTCAAATTCTGTCCGAGTACCCATAATGCACCTGCACATCACTCAATCTGGACATGCTTCTTCTTCTTCTTTTTCTTTTCGGCTTTTTTGTGGCTTCCCATTTTCAAGAGTCGCCACAGCAAAGGATTTGCACATTTAACGTTTGATTTGGCAGAGGTTTTTACATCGGATGCCCTTCCTGTCACAACCCTTTAGCAAGGGACAGAAACACGCTGACAGCTTTGCAGCTCCTCTTTACGAAAGTCAGCAATGGTTCTTTTACACACCTCTCACGATAGACAGTGAGAGACAACCCTGTGGGGACTCGAACCCCCAACCTTAGGATCAGCGATCCTGCGCCCTATTATCATCTTTAAATAAAACCTGCAACCTCCTCACACACAAGTTTCACAGATTAAACACACAAACACACACACACACACACACACACACACACACACACACCTTGAATATGGAGTCCAGCTGATTGGTGCTGATGGAGTACCCATAATGCAACTGCACATCACTAAATCTGGGCATGATTATTATCCTTAAATAAAACCTGCAGCCTCCACACACACACACACACACACACACTCCTTTCCTGTCACAACTCTTTAACAAGGGACAGAAACATGCTGACGGCGCTGCAGCTCCTCTTTGCGAAAGTCAGCAATGGTTCTTTTACCTCGCCGTAGACAGTGAGAGACATGGCCCGCCTTTGATAACCCAGTTAGCTGCACTGGAGGGACAGTAACAACCCTGTGGGGACTCGAACCCCCAATCTTAGGATCAGCGATCCTGCGCCCTATTATCATCTTTAAATAAAACCTGCAACCTTCTCACACACAAGTTTCACAGATTAAACACACGCACACACACACACGCACGCACACGCACACGCACGCACACACCTTGAATATGGAGTCCAGCTGATTGGTGCTGATGTTTGATTTCTTCTTTTGTGTTCTGTGAATAAATAAAACCATCATGTAATATGGACAATATGTTTTCAATTGCTTCAGCACCTGATAAACATCATGAAGGGCTTCATCATCACACCAGAGAGTTTGATCAGGTGGATCACTGCTGTAAAACATCTCACTATACTCACCTCACATCATCACAACTGGATCTGAAATAAATTGGTTTATCCATGGACCAATCACTCTTCATGGACACACAGCTGGGTTCTGGTGGTTCTGATCTCTTTCCCTCCATCATTCTAGAACCCAACAGAAATATCAGTAATAATGAACACTCTGCTGTCTCAGTGCTGTTAAACAATGTGTTCATCATTAAACACCAATAATTCCATCGTTTCAATCCAGCTCCAGTCTAGTTCACTGACTCAAAGCTGTGCTGCTCTTCTGCTCCACATTCCACAGGCGTTTCTACTGTTCTCTCACTGAATGATTTCTCTAAACTCTTCTCACATCAGATCAGTCAGATCTTCGCTGCTATTAAACCCTTCAACCACAGTTTAGTTCCCAAGGTAACCGGGGAGTGTTTAGAGATCCAGATGTGTTTCCCCTGAGACGGGCTGGATTTATTGATGTATTGGTGCTGAAGGTAAAGTAACTCACCTCTCATCATTCTTTAAGTCCTGTTTTCCAGACACACTCATGTTGGAGCTCATGTTTCTTTCTCCAGATTCCAGCAGGACACACGTTCACTTCCCTCCAACATCCGAGTGTGAAATCAAACCCTGGATCAGTACAGAGTTCACTTACAGCAAATATTCACACCGTCAAGGCCTAAAACAACCCGTGTACCTTCCCACTTCAGTCCAAACCCGCCAACCTGTTTTGGATCTCCTCTCAGTTCAGTGTGTTTATATATTACAGCTTTAGATTCAGATCCTCACTGTGTTTTTACTCCTCAAATCATTTATTCTCTCAACAAAATTGAGCTTTTTACTTTTACTTTCATTTCTCTTTCTCTTCCGTACAGGTGGAGGTAAAATGTGATGCGATGTGTGTGTGTGTGTGTGTGTGTGTGTGTGTGTGAGAGAGAGAGAGAGAGAGAGAGAGAGAGCGAGAGAGAGAGAGAGAGAGAGGGTGTTTGTGTGGTATGCAGTTTCCACTTCCTCTTCCTCCAAAAAGTATAAAATATAAATTATGACTATATTTTTAATCTAAATAAAATGTATAATCATATGATATAAATCTGAACCATAATTTCCTGCTCAGAGTTCTTTGGGGAGAGATTTACTCTCTAATGCTGCCATCTAGTGGACACTCAGGCGAAAACACCACGTTCAGTGAAAAAGTTCAAGTCTGATATTCTGCACAATCTCCCCATTGTTTCTCAACAAGGAACAAACAGCCGAGAGAAATACAGATGTGAATAAAGTCTCTGTAAATATTTCTTCTGTATCTGAACTGATAGAAGGAAGGTCGAGTGTGGCAATGTTACAGAATATAAATCATTTCTCATTTACTTACTGATATAAAACTCACATGGAACATCATCAACACCAGCATTACTTTATTCATTTCAAGAAAAGTTTTTATTTGTTTTTATTAGTTTTTATTATTAATCATCATCATCATCATCATCATCATCATCATCATCATCATCATCATCATCATCATCATCGTCGTCGTCTTCTTCTTCCATTTGGTCCAGGGCTGGTCGTGGGTGCACCAGTCTAAGCAGTGAGGTCCAGACACTCATCTCCCGATTTAAATAAACACCTTTAAAATATTTAAATATTTAACACGCTGCCAAAGTTGTTAATTTTCATCAGAACTCAGAGTTAAAATTACACTAAAAGCTGGATCTCACTGCTTCTACTATGTGTCCAGCTCACACGGCAACGTTGTATCAACGTTACTACAACATTACACAAAACTCAGCGTTGTAATGAAACGTTGCAATCACCTAACTTTGTAGAGACGTTGTGATGAACGAACCAAAAACGTTGCTGCATTGTAGGTGATGTCATCAAGAACTTTACAAAAAGTTTGTGAAGGATGCAGCGAAAACTTGTAGTGGTAACATTAATAAATATTTTATTAATCCAGAACATACACTCCAGGTATCTGGGGATGTGTAGCTCCAGCCTATACCCCTTACAAAATTTACACTACATCAATTTATTAATTATTAAAATTGGAGTCATCATCATCATCTGAGGTTCCATCCTGAGCACTTTCTGTAATCCTGGAGTTCACCTGGAAAAGAAAAATAATAACATAAGTAAAACATATAGCAGATGTGCAAGTTAACTTTTCCTCAAACCTAAAACAATTTTATACTTACAACAAAAAAGCTCAGAAGCAGGTCAAGTAGTTCACATTTTATTTATTTGTAATGTTATCCAGCAGTATTATTATAATGCAAGTTTGCGCCAATACAGAACTGGGGCAACACAATCAGCACAATAATACTGCACTGCTTAAACCAACACAAAAGTGTCATCAGAAGCAGGCAGACTGCCCATGGTTCACTAATAAAGCATCCACGGCCAAAATCATTTTATGGACGAATGAAATTATCTTATAACGGGAAACACCTTCCTTTCATGGTTCATGTTTTAGGGTTCTCCCAATAGCTTTGTCCATGTCCTGCTTTGGAGTCTCCGGATGACACAGTGTAATGGTTCCTGTAACAGAAAGTGACACAATTATGTATCACAATTGTTATCTACAGCAATTTTCATCATATTATGCTGAGCACAATAGTTATCAAAAGATAATAGATGATTTGGGGATGACCGGTGTAGCTGGGGTAGTTGGTCGAACCCAGGGATCAGGAACCTTTTTGACGAAGAGAGCCAAAAAAAAAAAAAGACATTTTAAAATCTAATCATCTGAGAGCCATATGTATATGTGTTTGGATATATACTGTATGTTTGTAGATATAGTATGTGCACACTAGTCCTTCTCAAAAAATTAGCATATTGTGATAAAGTTCATTATTTTCTGTAATGTACTGATAAAAATGAAACTTTCATATATTTTAGATTCATATCACACCACCTGAAATATTTCAGGTCCTTTATTGTTTGAATACTGATGATTTTGGCATACAGCTCATGAAAATCCAAAATTCCTCTCTCAAAAAATTAGCATATTTCATCCGACCAATAAAAAAAGTGTTTTTAATACAAAAAAAGTCAGCCTTCAAATAATTATGTTCAGTTCTGCACTCAATACTTGGTCAGGAATCCTTTTGCAGAAATGACTGCTTCAATGCGGTGTGGCATGGAGCCAATCAGCCTGTAGCACTGCTGAGGTGTTATGGAGGCCCAGGATGCTTCGATAGTGGCCTTAAGCTCATCCACAGTGTTGGGTCTGGTGTCTCTCAACTTTCTCTTCACAATATCCCACAGATTCTCTATGGGCTTCAGGTCAGGAGAGTTGGCAGGCCAATTGAGCCCAGTAATACCATGGTCAGTAAACCATTTAGCAGTGGTTTTGGCACTGTGAGCAGGTGCCAGGTCGTGCTGAAAAATGAAATCTTCATCTTCATAAAGCTTTTCAGCAGATGGAAGCATGAAGTGCTCCAAAATCTCCTGATAGCTAGCTGCATTGACCCTGCCCTTGTGGACAAGCAGGACAGCAGCTTACATGGCACCCCAGACCATCACTGACTGTGGGTACTTGACACTGGACTTCAGGCATTTTGGCATTTCTTTCTCCCCAGTCTTCCTCCAGACTCTGGCACCTTGATTTCCGAATGACATGCAAATTTTGCTTTTATCCGAAAAAAGTACTTTGGACCACTGAGCAACAGTCCAGTGCTGCTTCTCTGTTGCCCAGGTCAGGCACTTCTGTTGCTGTTTCTGGTTCAAAAGTGGCTTGACCGGGGGAATGCGGCACCTGGAGCCGATTTCCTGCACACGCCTGTGCATGGTGGCTCTGGATGTTTCTCCTCCAGACTCAGTCCACTGCTTCCACAGGTCCCCCAAGGTCTGGAATCGGCCCTTCTCCACAATCTTCCTCAGGGTCCGGTCACCTGTTCTGGTTGTGCATCGTTTTCTGCCACACTTTTTCCTTCCCAGAGATGTCCCACTGAGGTGCCTTGATACAGCACTCTGAGAACAGCCTTTTCGCTCAGAGATTTCTTTCTGTGTCTTACCCTCTTGCTTGAGGGTGTCAATGATGGCCTTCTGGACAGCAGTCAGGTCAGCAGTCTTACCCATGATTGCGATTTTGGGTAATGAACCAGGCTGGGAGTTTTTAAAAGCCTCAGGAATCTTTTGCAGGTGTTTAGAGTTAATTGGTTGATTCAGATGATTTGGTTAATAGCTCGTTTAGACTACCTGAACATGATATGCTAATTTTTTGAGATAGGAATTTTGGGTTTTCATGAGCTGTATGCCAAAATCATCATAAAAGAGATTATTCTCTGTAATGTACTTTATCACAATATGCTAATTTTTTGAGAAGGACTAGTGTATATATATATATATATATATATATATATATATATATAACAAAAATAAAAGGACAGGACAAAGACTTTCTATTGAAACTCCATTTATCACTACAGATCTGTTTCGAGGGGTGGTGAAACCATCCTCTCTCTTCAGGTGATTATAGAAGATAATTCACAATTTCACAAAGAACAATAGTTCTATAATCTTCTATAGTACCGGGGATTTAGCTCAGTTGGTAGAACGTCTGCTTTATCCTCCGGAAGGTCGGAGTTCGAATCTGGCTGCGTCATACCATAAGACATTAAAATTTGGCAGTTGTTGCTTCCTGCTTGGCGCTCAGCATCAAAAGGATAGAACAACGCAATAACTGGCGCTGCACAGTGGCGACAGGTGCCCAGAGCACAAAACCAAATTTCAATGTATGTAAAAGTACTTTGACAATAAAGAATTGTTTGTTTGTTATATATATATATATATATATATATATATATCAGAGGTCAGGAACCTATGGCTCGCGAGCCAGATAAAAGATAAGATACAGCTTTATTAATCTCACAATGGAGAAATTCACTGTTACAGGCTCTTGAGGTATCATCAGTAGGGGATGCAAAAATAGATACAAATACAAACATACACACAGACATATATATTATATAAGTAAATAAATAAATAGATACATAAATAGTTTAAATTAATAAACAATAAAAGAAAAGAAGGGAACGACTTTGTAGACTGGCCTATATTAAAGTGTAAATGTATCTGAGGGCGGAGTAGATGGGTTGATATGGTTCACAGTCAGTGGGGTAGATGTGGTTGATTAAAGTGCACGGGGTTTTTATTGCACATAACCGGTATTTTCACAGACAGTTACAAAGTGGCGTTGTACAGTCTGACAGCGGTGGGAATGAACGACCTCTTGGTAGCGCTCCTTCCTGCACTGAGGATGTCTCAGTCATCCACTGAAGGAGCTACTCAGCTTCTCTACAGTCTGGTGCAGTGGGTGAGAGCTGTTGACCAAGATGGATGTGAGCTTTGCTACCATCCTCCTCTCACTCACCTCCTCCACAGAGGCCAGTGGGCAGCCGAGGACAGAGCTGGCCCTCCTGACCAGCTTGTTCAGTCTCTTTCTGTCCCGCTCTGTGCTGCCCGGGGCCCAGCAGATGGCAGCGTAGAGGATTGCAGAGGCTACCACAGAGTCATAAAATGTCCTGAGCAGAGGTTCTGCATACTCCGAGAAGGACCTGAGTCTCCTCAGAAGGTGGAGGCGACTCTGGCCCTTCTTGTACAGGGCGTTGGTGTTGTGGGACCAGTCCAGTTTATTGTTAAGGTGAACGCCCAGGTATTTGAAACTGTTCACTATCTCAATGTTCTGTCCCTGGACGTTCACTAGTGAGTGTGTGTGTGTGTGTGTGTGTTAGTGTGCTTCTTCTGAAGTCGACCACCATCTCCTTCGTCTTCCTGGTATTCAAGCACAAGTGGTTGCGCTCACACCAGTCCACGAAGTCAACGATGACCGACCGGTACTCCAACTCGTTCCCCTCTGACACACGGCCCACGATGGCAAATTCGTCCGAGAACTTCTGGAGGTGGCAGCTGTCTGTGCTATAGCTGAAGTCCGAGGTATAAATGTTGAAAAGGAAGGGTGAGAGGACGGTGCCCTGCGGTGCCCCCGTGCTGCAGACTGCCACCTTGACTTACAGCCGCGCAGCCGCACGTACTGTGGACGGTTAGTAAGGTAGTTGGTGATCCAGGCAGCAAGATGCCAGTCCACTCCCATGTCCTCCAGCTTCCCCCACAGAAGCGTTGGCCTGATGGTGTTGAAGGCGCTGGAGAAGTCAAAGAACATGACCCTCACAGCGCTGCCAGCGATTTCCAGGTGGGTGAGTGCCCGCTGCAGAAGGTAGATGACGGCGGCTTCTACCCCGATGTTGGGCCTGTAGGCAAACTGCAGCGGATCTAGGGTGGGGCTCACCATAGAGCGGAGGTGTATGAGGAGGAGCCTTTCCATGGTCTTCATAAGGTGGGAGGTCAGGGCAACAGGTCTGTAGTGGGCTGGTTCCTTCGCTTGAGCTGTTTTGGGAACCGGAACCACACAGGAGGTCTTCCACAGGATGGGAACCTTCTCCAGGCTGAGGCTCAGGTTGTACAGGTGCATAGTACCTCACAGAGCTGGTCTGCGCAGGTCCTCAGCAGCCTGGGACTGATGCCATCTGGTCCTTCAGATTTCATCTAATTTAGTCGCCTCAGCTGTCTCCTCACCTGGTCTGATGTGAGGGAGAGTGGGGGCTGGGGTGGGCTGCAGAGGGAGGGGGATGTGTCTGTCGGGCTGTAGCAGTCAAGTGAAGTTGGCCTGGGAGGGGGAGGGAGGTGTCTGCTGGTCTGGAGAGGTGCGAAGAGAGGGGGGGAACGGGGAGGGGGTAGAGGGGGAGGGGGGAGAATCAAACCTGTTGAAGTAACAGTTTAGTTCATCCGCCCAGCGCTGGTCACCATCAGCTGTCCCTCTGACACCTTGCCCGAATCCAGACATGGTTTTTAGTCCTCTCCAGACGTCTCGCACGTTGTTCTGAGCCAGATGTGGCTCTTTTCATGACTGTATCTGGCTCTCAGATAAATCAAGTGGCCTTTCTTAACAGAATAACAAATATATAATTTCACTGTCATTTAAATAAAAATACAAAAACAGCCATCAAATAAAACTCGCTCATTTAAATCTATACATCTATTTTCAATGCCACGTCATTGTGGCGCCCAGCGGAGAGCCAATCCTTTCTGTCCTCCAGTGTGTGGGCGGGTCCGATATCTTCAAAATCTAAGTTTATTGGATTATAACAACAGCCACAGACTGCGCATGTTGTTTTGGGTAAAGAGAGAAATTTCCCTCGTTTTTGATCGGCTCATTTCCACGAAGCAAAGCACAGCTGGCAAGCAAACCCAAATGAACAGACATGGAAAAACTTCAACCCGCAAACCGACTGATTGCCAAAACTTGGGACGTGCTTCCTGTCACATAAACACTGCAATGTGAGTCCACCACTAAAACCAGACATCTATTAACAATCAGGAAAACAGATTTCGGCTAAATCTCAGAAAATGTAATATTGTTAGCCAAGATTAAGAATATCGAGCCTTCTTTGTCTGTTCAAGAAAGCACGCCAAACCGGAAAGAAACGCATGCGCGGTTTACTGTGGTAGAGCTCACACAGGGGGTGTGCGATGCTTTGGTGTCTGATTAACAGTGATCATACGGCACATATAGGTTCTCTGTTTGATATAAAATCTCTGCCTAACCCTCAAGCTAAGACTAACGTGAATAATGTCAGTGTCAAACTCTAGGCCTGGGATCAGAATTTTAGATAGATATAGATATCAGATTATTCTAACATGTTGCAACACATTTCATATCATCTCAATATTCTAAACATCATAACATGTTTGTTCAGTGAAGCCAAGTTAAATTTCGAACTATGAACTCCTACCCAGTGTCATCTGCATATCTATAACATTCATCTTGCTGTGAAGTGTAGGTAATGTACTTACCTTGTGATCTTGCCTCAGATTTCAGTTAAATCTTTTCTCAGAGGGAATATTGTTGGCCAAGATTAAGAAATCTTCTTCATTCACTGTTGTGACTCCTGACGAAAGGACATCTCTTTGTCTGGTCAAGCAAGCGCGCCAAACCGGAGTGACACGCATGCACACAGTTTACAGTGGCAGACCTCGTGCATCCTGGGGGTGTGTGGCGTTTAGGTGCCGTCTAAATAACACTGTGACTAAATGGCACATTAGTAAACGTTTGATATAACATCACTACAACGTTTACATAACGTTAAATGTAACCTGACTTAATTGCGACCGTTCTGCAATGTTGTAAATGGTCGCAACAACGTCACGTATTAGCTGGGTGGGGATTAGCTTCACTCCTTCAAGTGTCAAGCAATTTCCACCAAAAATATCAAAATTAATAATAAAGACGAAATAAAGACGGTGGATTTTGTGAACTCCACGTTTGGATAGAAGGGGATCAGCTGATTCAGAACTATCGTGTCCAGTTGGATTTGTCTTGCAAGTGTTTGTGCTGAAAACAAACGCTGGGTTTTAAAATAACTTCAATCAGAGACCTCAGTGTAAGTATCAGGCTCTGATCTACACTCTTTATTTAAGAGACACAAACATCTGGATTTCTGCACATGAACCTCAATGTTTCTAAAATCGGTACAGATATAAAAGTTTCCCTCACACAGATTTGATCACAAGAACCGGAGTTCAGATTTTGCTGGTTTCCCTGTTGTTGGGAAATATTTATTTCATTTCTGTTCTGTGTTTAGATTTGTAAAAGAGTGTTTAAATTTTTCGAAAGATTAATATCACAGATATATTTGGATCAGACCTGCAATGGCCTGGTGAGATATGCGGGGTGTACTCCGCCTTCTCCGGCGTTGGCAGCCTCCCCGAGACCCTAATTGTGATTAAGAGGATCAGAAAATGGATGAATGAAGTGAACGATATCAGACCAGTTCCAGGTGACGACAGTATGATTTACCTGTGAGCAAAGTTCACCTGTTAGCTCCTCCAAACCTCCTACAGTTGTGGAAACCAAACTGTTGGAGATCCCACTCCCCTGCGATTTCACCACCATGGTTGCACACATTTCTTTGGTTGGATCTTCAGTAAGTACTGGATCCCCACCTTCAGAACAAAACCTGGATGAGTTTGATTGATTTGCTGGATTAAACTGGTCCTCCAAAGCAACTGCCTGAGATGAAACTGTAACTTTCTCACGAACGCAGCATCATTACACAGAACAGTTCATCAAATGTCCCAAAGGAGCGGTTTTCCTTGCATGGGATGAGATGCTTATCTACACTGATGTAGAAGCTGTCAATCTCGCTCTTCTGACAGCTGACAGAGAGGACCTACAGTTGCAGACTCTGCTGGTTATGGAGGTTCTCTTCCAAACTGAAGCACCACTAGGTTTGCGATGAGTAGCCTGAACATCATAAACCAGAATAACGTGTAGCCAGAGTAAACTACTCAACTAATTTTTGGAGACTTTGTCCCCTGGCATTGGTAGAACTTGATGTCCCAGCAGCAACAGGGAGTCCATTTCTTGGTCATCCACTGAGGAAAGAGAAAAGGGTTCATGGTAGAAGAATTTGGACGGTGCACTTTTTAAAAATCTTTTGTTTCATGTTTCTGTGACACATCCACAGAGATGATGATCCATATGATACAGATGTTTGAATTTCTATTCTTTACATACCGATATATTCACTCTCAGTGTATAGCAGATACACGGGGTTTGAACAGACAGATAACAACAGTGCTCTGTCTATGCACTGTTAATCCTCCTGTTCTACGAATCAACTTCTCACCTGGAACCTGGGTTCATTCAACTTACAATCCATTCATCATGTGGTTCTTTTTCATCCGGGTCAGGACAGAACCTTGAATAAACTAACACCCTCCTGTGATGTTTTGATGTAACCTGTCACTATCCACCTCTGAGGCGAGATCACTGAACCAGGACTTGAGCGATTAATACATTTAAGAACTTCAAATGAATATAAACTGAAATCCCCGAGCTCACTCTGGGCTTGTTTTACAAAAAAAAAAAAAAAAAAAAAAAAAAAAACACCAGATACCAGGAGCCCATTGTAAAAATTAAAATGGTACAAAACTGCAGAACAACAAACATTTCCCAGTAACAGTCGGTGTTTCTCCAGTCTTGCTATAGAACCTGAAATTCCTGTTCTGTGATGTTTGATGTGAACCTGAAAGATCTGCTGTGCTGTGCCATGGAGGGCGGATTAGATTGCTGTATGAATGCACAGGTGTACAGGTGTGTCTTATACAGAGCTCAGTCAGGGGCGATCAGGGTATTGGCTTGTACATAAGTTGGAATAATAAAAACTAATTATGACAGGCGGTCACACCCATTTTATAGCTGGTACACCTCGTCAAATTATGACAGGTGACCACACACAGTTTTTATGATTTCGACAACTTGACAGATGACCTGAGGTAAAAAAAACAAAACAAAAAACAAAAAAAAAAAAACAATCTTCACTGACAAACTGTTTGTTTGTTTAAGGGAGGCTCTAAAACCTTTGCAATAAAAATGTGTATCAGTGTGTAAGATTTTTAAAAATTATTTTTTTATTTTAATCATGTTATTGTTACTTGAGGTTGAAATAAAGCACGCCTGAGATGCTGTGATGAGATGGTGCTATTCTGTGCTTTATAAATATTAAAAAGCTATTTTCTGAAATACACTGAAAATATCCATTTATTCATTTTCTGAACCGCTTAATCCTAATTAGGGTCACGGGGGGCCCAACTCAGCCAACTCGGGGCGACGGCAGACTACAAACTGGACAGCTCTCCAGGCCATCGTGGGGCAGAAACAAGCTCACAAGGCTGTGCTGCTCCTCTTGTCAAAGGTCAGGAATGGTTCTTTTCCATGAACCTCTCAACACAGGGAGTGAGAGTCACGCCAGCCTTTCCTGAATATTTTAATATGGATTTGATTTCAGTTCAATTCATTTTCTGTAATCTTTTTTAATCCTAATAAGGCGATTACTCGCGGTGAGGCTGGCGCCCATCCCAGCCGTGGGTGGAGTACACCCTGGACAGCTTGCCAGGCCATCGCAGGGCGGGAACAAGCTAACGGCTTTGCAGCGTACTCTTGTCGAAAGTTTTACATACCTCACACCATAGACAGTAAGAGACACGACCGGCTTTGATAACCCAGTTAGCTGCACTGG
>CM045744.1:986840-1011840 GCA_024760905.1 Plotosus lineatus | reverse complement strand
TGAGACGGTGGAAGTTGGGGCAAGCTGACATGAACATTTCTCAGAGGGAGCAGTGGATATATGACAGCTTTAGCTTCCTATGTCCACACATTGTCAAGGTGCAGTGGAGGAACGTTGTCTCTCTGAAGGCAAAGGTTGCTGCTGCAGCTGGCTCCGGTGGTTCCACGCCCACCACCACTGGAAAACCTCCACTGCCATTAACATCAGAGGGGGCAGAGGAGGCAACACCCATCATCCCCCTGGATGCAAAACCTGTCACCACAGCATCCAGGTCCACCTTGGCAAGGTCTGGATCTGCAACATCCACCCTTGACGACAGAGCCAACTGGATTCTCGCAGCAGCTGAACAGCTGGTGTCAGGTTCTAAATCAACACAGACATCATAAAAACACTAAAAGGAAGACACTGAGAGAGTTAAGTTCATCCTCATAGATGAGGAGAGAAGTCAGGTCGACAGCCAATTACAAGTCTCCTCGCTGCTCTGGCTTGAAACCTGACTGAGAACCTCTTTTATTCCATCAGGATGATTTCTAGTTACACATGCCATATTGATTTCCTAAAGGGAGGGGTGTATGTGAATAAGCATCATGACCTTCATCATAGTTCTATGCTTATCTACTCTGTCTAGTTTAGAATGTTCATTTCAGCTCTCTATCCAGCTGCAGTTAGGGAGTCATCCTGTTGTTGTGTGAGAACTTCAAGGTTGTTTCCACTTGGCTGCTTCCCGTTGAGATAGCGATGTTTCTGTAAAATACCTCAGCAAGCAGTTTCCGACATTGATACTTATCGAGTAACAAAACAGGTTAAATTAGAGTTGTGGTAATTCATATATACAATTATTCCAACATTTCCCTCCTGTTTATCACAGCTCAAACAAAAGATGTCATTTCCTAACACTTCAAACAGATTTTAGATGAGTAAATTCATTAATTTCATTCAGAACTGTTTCCACTCAGACAGAAATGTCATCTTTCTTGGTAGCTTTCAGGATCTTAAAACCCAGGGCAGTGACGATGATTCGATTCAACATAGAACATAAACATGGAATACAACAACAACTACAGAGTGTAAAAAAGCTGCAAAAACTACACAGATTTTAATACAGACGATACAAGGGTACTATATTTTCCGAACACACTGAACCATGAGTCCCACATGGATGTATCTACCCCAGAATACTTTTTCATCTTTTTATTAAGAGATTTTAGGCCTTCTATTGCTAGTGTTAAACTTCCATCTGATGCAGTGTTGTTTGGAATAAAAGTACAACATTGTTCTCCGAACATTGCGCATACACCTCCTTTCTCTGCTAATAACATGTCTAGTGCAGTGGATTTTGGAAAGCCATCAGTGACGTTGCTGTTATTGACTATGTGCTGCTTTAAAACCTGCCTGTGTCCAATTGTCTCGTTTTTTGAACATTATAGTGGATGCAATTTATTCTATTCGCACCATCATGAATAGTACACCACCAACAGATGGTAGATTTGAACCCAGCTGCTACTTGATCTACCAGTTTATATTCATCAGGATCCCCTCGTGGAACTCCTATAGCATCTATATAAGTGGGGTCACGTGAACCCTGCCACGTGGTATCACTTTTATGAAAATTTTTCCAGGCACCTGGTCATACACTATTTACTTCTTTTAATAAGTGTTCTGCTGTTGTATGGTATATTGATACTGGAAGTAACAAGGTAATGATAGCACATACATCAGTTTTATTACGTGGCAACCTATCTGTTAGAATATATCTCTGACCTAAATACGTACATGTTTATTGAATCATGAAGCAAGAAGTTCTCCTTATCGTGTTTTACCCCGATGTCCTAAGTTTTGTTTAAAACATCAACCAGACCTAACTGGATGTTCAAGGCTGTCCCCTTTTATCTTCACCTACTTACGTACGAATGCAAACAGTTACGCAAATAACATGATATGGTGCTATCCACACACACACATACATCCACACACACGCATACACACACACACACACATACATCCACACACGCACATACACACACATACACACATACACACACACACACATACACAAACATACACACATACATACATCCACACATACACACACACATACACACACACATACACACACACACACACACACACCCTATGCTATGACGAATGTACTTTGACCAAGGACATATGACTCTGTTACTATCTGCTTGCAACCACAAAGAAACTGCATAAAAAGCTTGTGCTCAGAAACATACTCTGAGCAGTTGATGAATAAACCAGATTGATTTTACTCGTATGGTTTAGTGTCTTCTGTTCCCGGAGTACTCTAAGACGTTGAGATACAGGAATCCAGACCGTGCAGGTTTACATAAGAGCTTCTACAGAGAGAGTTCTTACAATTTGGTGACCCCGACGTGATACTCCTGATCAGGTAAGACATAGATTTTTTCTTGATTACCTGGTTAGCAGTATCTGAACGTTTGTGTTATCCCCTTTTCATAAGGGACGGTTATCCTCAGTTGCTATAACTGGGACGGGTTATCCTCAGTTGCTATAACTGGGACGGTTATCCTCAGTTGCTATAACTGGGACGGTTATCCTCAGTTGTTATAACTGGGAAGAGCGCTATACAAAAGGTGCACGTGTATTCCTGTATGCCAACGTATTTTTTTGTTTTTGTTAGAAGATAGACAATGGGAAATTCCTACCCGAAGCCTAAGGTCCGGGAAACTCCGAAGGAGTGGATGAATAGATGTGGTCTAGCTTATTATACTGAGCCATGGCTCAGCAATTTGGCGGGATGGACTGAGGGACTCGACCAAGTACCAAACTTTCCTCGAAATGGGACTTTTGATGCAGGATTTCTGACATCCGCGCATCGCATGATTTATGATGGATTGGGCAACCCTCCTAGGATTATGAATACATGAAGGAGGCTTATGTAAAATGGTATGAAATGCGCTCGTACTGGTTGCAACTTAAAAGCTCTTCGAGCCCAAGAAGGTGACTCAGAGTGTCCCCAAACCTAAATTAATGAGTAAAGAAAAGGGAAAAAGGGAATACCAAAAGTCCAGCTTGCTGTGTACAAACTGTGTCCCCGTAACACCACCTATCGGTCCACCCTCTTCTGGCGGGACAATCCCGAGGCATTGACCCAGCTGCGCAGCGCAACTAACGGCTTATCTAGTTTCCGACGGGAGGGCTTGTGATCTTTCACACGTGACCAATTGCAAACAGAAGCGAGGCGAATTAACCTCAGTATTTTGGAATCGTTTTACTGAAACGTGGCGTCATGTGGGAGGATTTCCTCTTGATACCGAAGCGGCAAATTCTATGTTCGTGTCCAGTTTTTTAAGTAATTGTCTCCCAGAAGTCCAGAGCGCACTTAAACCGCATTTCACAGATCGTCAACGTTTCATCGTTAGAACTGCCGGAGAAAGGGTTCGTATGCTAGAATCAGATGGACTATTGAATGTAAAGAATAAGGTTCTGTTGGCGGTGGCCCCCCAGGGCCCTCGCGATAAGGATAGAAGAAGGGATTTATACAGAAAGACAGGAAAATGTCATTACTGTGGAAAGGAAGGACACTGGAAGAAGGAATATAGAAAGAGACAGAGAGATGAGGAGAATTCTGCAGCACGCCGTAATGCTGGCTCTAGTTCGCCCCCACCACCCTCGGATCCCACTGAAGTGACGACATCACGCCCATATCCGCGAGGACGTGATTAGGGCTGCCCGCGGAGTGAAGACCCTGAGACCTGTAGCTTAATGCATCTAGTGTTTAATTCACCCTGCAATGAGAATCTGCCGCTCCTTCCTATTGTTCTAGAGGGGGTGGAATATCTTTTCGTTATCGATAGCGGGGCGACCCTATCTTCTTTAGGCAGGGATTATCAGGGTGCTGTATCCTCCAGGTCTATTAGCTCTGTGGGAATAGATGGGGTTCCCTTCTCCTCCCCATATACGCCACCCCTTCTCCTACATTTTCCTGATGATCATACGCTTGATAAATTGCAAATATCCTACTCCTCTGTACATATGTCCGAATGCCCCTTTAATTTGTTAGGCCGTGACCTCATGAGTGTTCTGGGGTTCCAAATCTCTTTCCAAGGTTCGAGCATGACCATCCAAACGTGCGACACCTCCTCCGTTTCTCTGTTATCATTGCAAGCGCAGCCCTTGCCTTTTAATGTCAATTCGGCGTGCGTGGCGAGTTCCACCTCGCCCCCTGTACTCGACACACTGCCCACCAATCTTTGGGCAGAGCATAAGAATGACGTGGGTTGTGTGGACTGCGTCCCATATGAAGCTACCGTGAAGCACATTTCGCCCGTGTACATCCGACAATACCCCTTGTCGCCTCAAAAAATGTTGGGTATCGACACTATTTTGGCTTCTCTTTTGGAACAGGGTATCATTGTGCCGTGCACAAGCCCTTATAACACGCCTGTGAACCCGGTTCCTAAGCCAGACGGTTCCTGGCGTCTGACACAAGACCTCAGAAAAATTAACGAGCTCATCGTTCCAGTTTCACCGGTTGTTCCGGATGTGCCCTCTATTATGGCTTCTATTCCTTGCGATCACACTCCTTTTTCCGTAATCGACCTGTGCTCGGCGTTTTTTAGTATCCCTGTTGAGCCAAGCACACAACCTCTCTTCGCTTTCACACACCGGCAGCGACAGTACACGTGGACTAGATTACCTCAAGGATTTATTGACTCTCCTGCCGTGTTTTCGGCTGCAGTTAGGGACGCATTGGGTTCTTTGGGCGTCCCGTTGGTTCCTGCGTACACTCTTATGCTGATGACCTCCTGGTGTCGGCCTAACCTATGAACTATGCCTCGACGCCACTGTCCAGTTGCTCCTCTTACTGGAAAAAAAGGGTTTCAAGGTCTCCAAGCCCAAGTTACAGTTCTGCCTCCCCACTGTGATATATCTGGGCTATGAACTCTCTCACGGGATAAAACGCCTTACTCAGGATCGCGTCAAGATCATAGTGGACACTCAGAAGCCTGCCACTAAACAAGCGCTCCTGGCTTTCCTGGGGCTCATTAACTACTGCCGCCAATGGATCCCGGACTGTTCCTTTTATGACAAACGTTTATGCTCTGCCGTGGCTCACACTGACCCTCTCCATCAACCCTTGGTCTGGACTGAGGACATGCTGGACGCATTCAAAGCCCTGAAGTCGGCCCTATGCTCGCGCCCGGCTCTCGGGCTCCCGGATTACAACAAACCCTTTCATCTCTATGTCGCTCACCAGGCCGGCACGGCTTCTGGAGTCTTGGCGCGGGACCAC
Source organism: Plotosus lineatus (assembly GCA_024760905.1). Taxonomy (NCBI): domain Eukaryota; kingdom Metazoa; phylum Chordata; class Actinopteri; order Siluriformes; family Plotosidae; genus Plotosus; species Plotosus lineatus. The sequence continues at coordinate 1,006,562 of CM045744.1, read as the reverse complement.
GGGGGGGGACTTAGGCCTTGTGCTTTCCTCTCCAAAACTCTAGATACTGTGGCTCAGGGTTTATCTGCCTGTCTCCGCGCTGTCGCTGCCAGTGCGGTGTTAGTTCTCGAAGCAGAAAAAATAGTGCTCTCTCATCCACTCGTTTTACACACCAGCCATCAGGTTAGGCATATCCTTAATACTCTGTCTACACAACACATGTCTTCTCAACGTCGTTCAGGTTACGAGGCCATCCTTTGTGCGACTGACAACCTAACTATATCCTGTTCCTCTTCTCTAGATAACGTGGCGCAGGCTCTACAGCGCCTGCTTAATGCTCATGACGACTGCGAACCATTGGAACATGACTGCATGGACACCATTGTTCATGACACCAGCATTAGATCCGACTTAATGTCTACTCCTCTCTCCACAGGTCTCTCCCTGTTTGTAGACGGGTCATGCTCGAAACCCTCCGACGGAGTGTTCCTCTGTGGCTACTCGGTATGTTCCTTACCGGACCAAGTTTTGGAAGAGTACTCGCTTCCCTTTAATTCCGCTCAAGCAGCAGAGTTATATGCGCTCACTCGGGCATGCACTCTCGCTTCCGACCAGGATGTTACTATATACACTGACTCTCGTTACGCTTTTGGGGTGGCGCATGATTTCGGCCGTATCTGGCAATCTCGTGGTTTCACTGCTGCTGACGGTAAGCCCATTTCACATTCCACCTTAGTCCAGGATCTTATTGTGTCCTGCAATCTCCCGCTCCGTTTAGCGATCGTAAAGACCCGCGGTCATTCCTCTGACCACACTGATGAGGCACGAGGTAACTCTTTGGCTGACCGCGCGGCTAAACAGGCTGCCTCGCTCGGCTCCATGCCGCCGTTCCTGCAGCCAGCGCTGGTGTCATCCTCACACATGCTTAGCGCCCTCCTCCCTGACTTGGATCTGAAATCCCTTCAGTCCTCGGCGTCCACAGAAGACACTGATTTTGGTCCTCGCAGGGCTCTCAGCCCTCGGGTGACGGCATTCTACTCGATTCGACCCGGTCGCTTATGTCTGCCCACGCACTGCCTTCCTTTCCTCGTCCGCGAAGTTTCACGGGCCTACACATCGCGGTCGAAGAGGGGTGGTGACAGATATGGAAAAAGATTTTTGTATACGACAACTAGCCTCTACGGTGCACAGCATTCTGGACAAATGCCTGATTTGTGCACAGAACAATGTGTCCAAACCACATGCATCACATCAGCATCTGCCGAAACCAGATACTCCCTTCCAGGAGTGGCAGATAGACTTTACCCACATGCCCCGGCAGGGCCCCTTTAAATATCTATTGGTTATCGTGGATAAATTCTCTCGATGGGTTGAAGCTTTCCCGTGTGGGAACGAAAACGCCCGAGTAGTGGTTCAAAAGTTATCACAGGAAATTATTCCCAGATATGGCCTCCCGTTGGGTATTGATTCGGACAAAGGCACACCATTCACCTCAAAAGTCACTCAACTGTTGGCCCAAGAGCTAAAGATCAATTGGCGTTTCCATGTCCCATATCACCCTCAGTCCTCCGGAATCGTGGAACGAACAAACAGAACCATTAAAGGGAAATTACGAAAAACAATGCACGCCACCGGATCCAGGAATTGGGTTTCGGTGCTGCCTGTGGTCCTAGCGGATCTGCGGATGACCTCGCAGGTGGCCTTAGGGAATCTATCTCCTTACGAAGTAGTAATGGGGAGACCCTTTCCTGCTCCTTGGAGGAAGGGAAAGCAGGCTTTGGGTACGGAAGATCTAGACATACACATGAGCGAGTATGCCGTGGGCCTTGTTAAGGTCCTAAATGACTATTGGGAACGCACTAATCAGAACACTTCGGTCCCGGCCGATGCAAGCACTCATGCCTTCAAGGTAGGAGACAAGGTGCTGGTCAAGAAATTTGCGAAACTAAATTCCTCTTTGGGAGACTCTCCTTACAGTGAGCCCACGGAGATACTCGCTGTAACTCGTACCGCCGTACTAACTGACCTCTTTCCACAGTGGATCCATGCTACCAGACGGAAGAAAACTCCACAATGAAGTATTGTATTGTTTGTTTTTGTGTGACCATGATGTTGTCTATCTTTATTACCTCTGTTCCAGGTCTTAAGACATATATCACCTAAGAGGGGAGAAGTGTTTTCTAACGGAATCGGCTCAACATAAGCTTACGAGTACCACCTTTACTGGGAACGGATAACCAAAAATATCCTGTGTTATGTATTTAGAAGAATGATTCATTCCATATTTAACCATGTTTGTGCCTGTATGCATTTGTCTGCTGTTGGTGTGTGTGTTCGGACCTTTCATCCTTAGGTGTCTGCTGAATCGTGTGTGGGCCCTGATGGACGCTTTCAGTGGACCAAAGTATACGCAACTGGATGCGCAGTCCGACGGCACCTCTTACCCTTTGTCCCGGGTGTAGTGAGGGGTCGGGATCTTGAGGGGACCCGAGTATCTCGAGGCAGTGGGCGAAGGGCGTCGTAGCTCAAGCTGCCCTTCAAGCACAGGCCCCGATCAACCGCGGTCCCTGGTCTCCTGAAAGATCCCGACCTTCGACACCCGCTGAACCTTTGTGTATTCTGCAACGATTTATTAACGAATGATTTATACTTCATGATCATTAAAGTATAAAAGAGGGGAACTGTTAGAATATATCTCTGACCTAAATACGTACATGTTTATTGAATCATGAAGCAAGAAGTTCTCCTTATCGTGTTTTACCCCGATGTCCTAAGTTTTGTTTAAAACATCAACCAGACCTAACTGGATGTTCAAGGCTGTCCCCTTTTATCTTCACCTACTTACGTACGAATGCAAACAGTTACGCAAATAACATGATATGGTGCTATCCACACACACACATACATCCACACACACGCATACACACACACACACACACATACATCCACACACACACATACACACACATACACACATACACACACACACACATACACAAACATACACACATACATACATCCACACATACACACACACATACACACACACATACACACACACACACACACACACCCTATGCTATGACGAATGTACTTTGACCAAGGACATATGACTCTGTTACTATCTGCTTGCAACCACAAAGAAACTGCATAAAAAGCTTGTGCTCAGAAACATACTCTGAGCAGTTGATGAATAAACCAGATTGATTTTACTCGTATGGTTTAGTGTCTTCTGTTCCCGGAGTACTCTAAGACGTTGAGATACAGGAATCCAGACCGTGCAGGTTTACATAAGAGCTTCTACAGAGAGAGTTCTTACACTATCAAACAGCCTACTGTCTCCACACCACCACCATATGTCACGTCGTGATAAAGGTTTAAAATCAATATTCGTTGTATTCATGCTAGTGCACCATTCAGTGGTGTTTAAATTTCCGAGTATCTGACCTGTGCCAGTCATGTTGATGCATGAAAAATTCCCTCTGGCTACTACTTTAGAAAATATGTGTTTGTATTTTTCTGGTCCTCTGATGGGCAGTGGTGGTCTAGTGGTATAGGGCACTGGATCGCTGATCCAAAGGTTGGGGGTTCGAGTCCCACTCTCCACAAGGTTGTCACTGCCCCCCCCCCAGTGCAGCTAACTGGGTTATCAAAGGCCGGCCATGTCTCCCACTGTCTATGGTGTGAGGCATGTAAAAGAACCATTGCTGACTTTCAACAAGAGTAGGCTGCAAAGCCGTCGGCGTGTTTCTGCCCTGCGATGGCCTGGCGAGCTGTCCAGGGTGTACTCTGCCCTCACCCAAAGTTGGCTGGGATGGGCACCAGCCTCCCCGTGACCCTAATTAGGATTAAGCGGGTACAGAAAATGAACTGAACTGAACTGGTCCTGTGATAGGATATACACTATCCCATGTCATGCAGCTATTAGTCGGAACTGTATTATTCATTAAGTCTATTAGGCAATGCGGAGTTATTTCTGCTGGAATTAAAATATTGTACAGGCAGTTATATTTTTCTTGATATTATCAACTTTGATGAGAAAGGTCGAGGTTGTTTGAGGCGTAAATTGCAACATTTCTCTCCATTGGCTTGTGGCTGTGTCTGAATAGCTTTTCCAGTAATACAGCAGATTATTATGATTCTCAAATCCATTTTATCTCTTTCCCGTAGGTTTTTCTTCTGCACTGTTCTTCTTAGTCACCTCAGCATCAGTGACCACTAAGAGACTAGAGGCTCGTTGGTTTCTTCACTGGCTTTCGTGTCTACCCAGGCCTATTGATCTGAGTCCACACTATTACCAGGCTCAGCCTCAGCTGGCCCTTCCGCTTTGATGACGCTTTTACAGTGTGTTAGATGAATCCACATTCCTCTTTCAGCTATTTTGATCACAGTTGGGGTGGTCAGGAGTACTTGATATGTGCCTTCCCACTTGGCTGAATGCCAGTACTTTCTTTTTATGCTTCTGATTAGGTATCGTGTTTTGTGCAGATTAGACATGCTCTACAAATTTAATTTGCTCATAGATTAAAGCCATAGGCAGTATATCTCTGGTCTACCTGTCTCACCATCCCTCCTGTTGAGACATGGGTTTTTCCATGGCTCAATAATGCTGCCCATTTAAATAGGTTTTTGGTAAAATTGGTTTGTTATTGGGACAGGTATAGAGTGAGTTTTTAATTTGTGCCCCTTTGTTTATCCAGGATGCTTTTTCACTTTCTGGGCTTTGTTCCTGCATGTCCGGTAAAACATCTCTGGTTACTTCAGTGCCATCTGACATCGTTAATACTTCAATTTCTCCTTCAGCAGCTTCTTTTGCTTTTCTGTCTGCAAAGGCACCATACACCATCTGGTACACCATTTGGAGACACCATCTGTTTTATTTGTGTGTGCAGCGCATTTGCATACTGCTACTTGTCTTGGTCAGTCATGCTTTTCACCATCTTCTTCTGTTGGCTTGAGTGTTGCTGGGTTTAATGCTGTGTATCTCTCTAGTGTGATATGTGGCTGAGATAGTAGCGTGGCTACACATGATAAGTGCCTTGCCGGCGAGAGGAATGTCATGTTAGTTTGTAACAACAGTGCTGATACTGCATGTGGCACTCTGAGTGTTAGCTGATGAAAAAGTATCACTCCTGCGCTCAGTTCTACAGCCATTGATGCTGCCACTACTGCTCTCACACAATGAGGACGTGCACACGTCACACTGTCTAGCTTTGTTGAGTAATAAGCCACCGGTTTAAGCTTGTCACCACATTTTTTAGCCACTAGAGATGTCATAAAATGACCTTTGCAGTCTACCATTTGAGAGAATATTTTGCTGTAGTTTGGTAGGGCTAGAACTGCCGCTGAGACCATCATTTGTTGTATTCTGCAAAATGCCCATTCTGCTTCAGGTGTCCATTGCAGTGTTGTTGACATGCTGATTTCCTGTTCATACATGAGTTGATACAGTGGATGTGTTATTTCTGCATAATTTGGCAGTAATTCGTCAGTCCTAGAAAGGACATCATTTGTTTCTTTGTCACTGGCTTTGATACTTGCAATACTGCTGTTTTTCTGTCATCCACAATGGTTCTACCTCCTGCACTCAGATTATGCCCCAGATATTTGACTGTTGGTTTACACATTTGTTATTTGTCTTTACTCACTTTGTGCCCTTCAGCTGCCAGATGTCTGAGGAGTGCTTTGGTGTCTTTTCTGCAGGTTTTTTTCATCTGGTGAGGCCAGAAATGACTATTCTTATCAAGATGCACTGAGAAAAATGTGTTGCTGATATCCACCACAGTAAAGTGAGTTGCATCTGGTCTTAGGCTGTTTAAAAGGGTATGTGGATCTGCCACACATGGGGCTCTCTGGATTACTGCATCATTGACATCTTGTAAATCTTGTACCATTCTCCACCAATACTCCTGCTTTCAGCATTGCTTCAATTACTGGCTTGATTCCTTCTTTGGCATCTGGTTTAAGGGGATACTGTTTGATACGGGGACGATATTCAGTTTATTTGGGCGTATCTGGACTGGGTTCACATCTGCGCGACATCTGCGAGTCCTTTAGACCATAATTCTTCTGGGACCTCACTAAGTGCTTCATTTTCCTCTTGTGCTAGAACATTTTGTCAGCTGTATCTTTTCTGTAGGTGGACTCCCATATTTACTTGGGTTGTCCATTGGATTGTCTTTTTCCAGAGTCCCGTTCTTACACTGTATCACAAATTCGGTTGTGTTTCTTTCCAGTCCTCAGCACCTTCTCCTACTTTTAGCATGTTTCCTGGTTTCTTCCAGCTCATGGTACTGTGTTTATACAGGGACATGTGAGGGGGGTGTCCATTGTCTTCGTAATGGCACCAGTTGTTTCGGCAAAATTGCTGCTCGTGTTACATTTCCTGTTTCATCACCATACATATAGGTGAGTGTTATTCTGGTTGGTGTGACTTTTTGCAATGCCCCTTCATATTCTGGGTCGAGATTCAGACAAGGTCGGAACCACATTGTTATGTGTAGATCATCTGGATTTATGGCTTCAGTTCCTGGAACTGTCAATGACTTCTCTATTCTCATTAGGGCATCTCCTGTTGCACAGGGTTGTTTATTGGCGATATCAAGAGTGTAGTAATAAAATGGTTCTCCATGTCCTTGTAGGACCATCAGGCCTTTTTCCTCTAGTTCTTTTCTTTTCTTTAACAGCACATGTCCTTGTGTGGCTGATGGAATCATCCCGATGCTCAATTGCAGCATTCCATCTCTGTCTAATAAATTTACTGGACATTCAGGCATATACAATATCGACATATGGCATATTGATCCTTCTGGATCTCTGATCCACACTGGCTCTGAGATATATACTTTACTGTGCAGACCGCTTGCGGCCCTGACCACCACAGTCTCATCACCATTTCTTAGTCCTGGTATTGGCTGATTGCAGGTGGTTCTACATGCACCTGTGTCACAAGGAAATGTAATTTCTTTCCCATTTATTATTAGCCTTATTTTCGGTCGGCAACTATCCAGTGCCAGTATTTCTTCTAAATTTAGGTCAACTTCTTCTTTTAGTACTTTTATATGATTTCTAGAAAGTCATGCTGAACTCTGGTTTTGTTTCCGTTCTGGAAAATCTCTGCTGTAATGTCCTTTCTTGCCACATGCCCAGCATTCATTCCTTCCAGGTCTGTTAAATCCTCCTCTTCCTCTGCTTTGGCCTCGTCCCCTGCCTCTAGTCCCCTTATAATATTTGTGTTACTTTATAATACTTGTGTTGCTTTTATTTACCTTCCATTGTCTAGAATACTCAGGGTTTTGCTTCTTAGAAAGGGGAGTCTGCCCTCCCTGTTTTCTTCTTTTTATATTTTTATTTTATTTTATTTATTTTTTACGCGGAATTTAACTGTCTTCCCACAACCTCGTGTTGCTTTTATTTACCTTCCATTGTCAAGAATACCAAGGGTTTTGTTTATAGACAGGGGAGTCCGCCCCTCCCTTCTTTCCCTACATTAATAAACTTTTATTCTGTCCCTATCCACGAAATTTAACTGTCTCTTTACTTTTTAACCTCTGTTACTGAGCTCATTCACTTCTGTTTTTAAAAGAAATTAACCCACCCCGTGTCTCCTCCTCGGATTGCCATCAACCCTTGGATCCCTGCGGACTGGTCGATCTTCCCGGTCCCAAAAAGAGTCTGATGTCAATTCACTCTTGAGTTGCCTTGGCCAAGGATTTCACAGGTGTCCACCACGTCAGCAGGAATCGTCGGGTATGTTGGCATCTGGCTCGAAGGACCAAGTTAATGTCAGGTTCTAAATCAACACAGACATCATAAAAACACGCACACACTAGAAGGAAGACACTGAGAGAGTCAAGTTCGTTCTCTTATATGAGGAGAGAAGTCAGGTCGACAGCCTCAAGTCTCAAATCAAGACAAGTCTCCTCGCTGCTCTGGCTCAAAACCTGACTGAGAACCTCTTTTATTCCATCAGGGTGATTTCTAGTTACACAGGTCATATTGATTTCCTAAAGGGGAGGGGTGTATGTGAATCAGCATCATGACCTTCATCATTGTTCGATGCTTATCTACTCTGTCTAGTTTAGAATGTTCATTTCAGCTCTCTATCCAGCTGCAGTTAGAGAGTCATCCTGTTGTTGTGTGAGAACTTCAAGGTTGTTTCCACTTGACTGCCTCCCATGGAGATAGAGATGTTTCTGCAAAATACCTCAACAAGCAGTTTCCAACATTTATACTTATCGAGTAACCAAACAGGTAAAATTAGAGCTGTGGTAATTCATATGTACAATTATTCCAACAGAGAGAGAGAGAGAGAGAGAGAGAGAGAGAGAGAGAGAGAGTATTGCTTTGGTAAAAGTTCTGCTGTGGCATTGTTTCCTTTAATTTCAGTGTGTTAGAAAAACACTCAGATTTCTGTTACATTGTGTGTGTGTGTGTGTGTGTGTGTGTGTGTGTGTGTGTGTGTGTGTGTGTGTGTGTGGATGTGTGTGTGTGTGTGTGTGTGTGTGTGGCTGTGTGTGTGTGTGTGTGTGTGTGTGTGTGTGTGTGTGGCTGTGTGTTGTAGTAAATGTGAGTGATTAATGATGTAATTGTGTGTGTGTGTTGTGTTAACTGTGAGTGATCAATGATGTAAGTGTGTGTGTGTGTGTGTGTGTGTGTGTGTGTGTGTGTGTGTGTGTGTGTGTGTGTTCTAGTAAATGTGAGTGATTAATGATTTAACTGTGGGATGATTTTTCTCTCTATAGGTTGAGTGGTTGCAGTATTACAGATGAAGATTCAAGATTTTTATTTACCATTTTTGCTTTTACACACATAGGAATTCTTGTGCAAAGAGTCAAGTTCTAAAAAACACTGGGATGGGAATTTTCTGCTAATCGGCAGCTTTCCGCCTTTTTGTAAGTCAAATGGGTCATTTTTGCGATCGATGCAAATCCGGTGTAAAAATCTGGAAGGGGGATAGTGCCATCATCACTGGTCATCTGGTCATATTCTATCCAAATCCTCTTTTGATGACTGTATCTGGCTCTCAGATAAATCAGGTGGCTTCTTAACAGAATAACAAATACATCATTTCACTGTCATTTAAATAAAAATACAAAAAAAAACCACCAAATAAAACAAAAACTGATGAATAAATCTCGCGCATTTAAATCCATTCCATCTATTTTTAATGCCACGTCACTGTGGCACGAAGCGGAGAGCCAATCCTTTCTGTATGTTGGTGTGAAAGTCTAATTTTATTGGATTATAACAACAGCCACAGACTGCACATGTTGTTTTTGAGTAAAGAGATACATTTCTCTCGTTTTTGATCAGCTCATTTGCATGAAGCCAAGCATAGCTGGCAAGCAAACACAAATGGACAGACATGGAAAAACTTCAACCTGCAAACTGGCTGATTGCCAAAACTTGGGACGCGCTTCTTGTCACATAAACACTGCTGTGTGTGAAACCTGTAGTGTCGAGTTCTCACCCCGTATCAATCAGACTCTCAAGCCATCAGCAAACCCATGCACCACCAGAAGTCGCATTAATAGTAAGCAGTGCTGTAGTGGTGGGTACACGCCGTTACACGCCGTGTATCCACTTGTTTTAGTCGCTGAGTACTACTGACTTAATTTGGTCTACTTTATAGTTGATCAACGTAAATTTCCGTGACTGTGTAAACAAAAAGTGGCGATGAAGTGCTAAACAGTTTCAAAGTCAAAGCCGAACGCTCCCCATGCTTCGTGCACCTGCTGCGCGCACCTCGGTCGCTTCGCTGCCATCGTGTACTCACTTATTTTTTGACCACTGATAGTAAGAAGTACTTTTATTATTAATAAATAACTTCATTATGACAATGTCGTTTAAAATAAATTCAGAGTCCTATTATACTCTAAAATCTTTGCTCTTCTTTTTCAATTTAGTTGTATTCAGAATATATACAGTAGGCCCCTTGACTATTTGCGTTTTTGCACTCACGGTTTGAGTATCGCTGACTGCCGAACAGCTCGCACGTAATTCAAATTCAGCCAATGGCTGTCCTCCTTCCTGCTGATTGGTTGAGATGATGTAACACCCCTTTTTCCTCATTCGCGCACAAGTTGGCAATGAGCCTTTTTTACTGTGTTTTAATTACCAGTTAAGTTCTATGATGTCATTCAAATGCCTGCTCAGCACCAGAAAAAAGGTAATGAGGTTGGATGTCTCTTCTGAAGAAATAAGACCTTCTCCGGAAGAAACGATAGTTTACTCTGAAGAGGAATACTGTAATCGTCTGAACTGTTGTAAAACATTCCACTATTAAAGTCTTTTTCAATTATTATTCTAGTACATGACTTAAGGTAATGTTTAAAATGTTTGTGTGTTATATTTTATTTGCTGTGGTGTAGCATGTTTCTCGTTTTGTTTTGTTTATCCAATTTATTATATTTCTTATTATTTTATGTCCTTTTTGTTATGGTCTGTGTTTTGGGGGACTTTAAATTTGGTACTGTGCCTCTAACTAACTGTTTACTCTCCGCTTCGGCTGAGGGGCGTGGCTGAGCTGCTCGGAAGCACACGCCTGAATTCACTATTCTCATTTACTCCCAATAACCAAAAGCACCCCGACCTCTGCGCCAGAGGATTAACTCACATCACATCACTCTTTGGTTTGTAACACTCCCTAATTTTCTCGGTTTGAACTCGCTCCGGCTGAGGGGCGTGGCTGAGCTGCTCGGACATGATGTAATTAATACCTCAATTCAGTCATCTCATGCCTAATGCAAAACAGTATGTTCTTCTAGTGGGCATTTTTGAAAACTAAAGTGCTGTATGTTTTTCAGAGAATGCATTTTGTAAAGGTGTTTTTATATGTATGCTGTATAATGTTTATATTTTATCAATCAATATCACAAAAAAGTTTTTCTGAATCATTACTACATTTTACAACATTAATACTGTATTAATGAGTAAGACTGGCTATAGAATGTGTTTAAGAATCATATTTTAGCGCATGTAATAGATACATAGTATTTTACTTCGGGCTGCTCATTCGCGCATGTGACATGATTCATGGGGTTTTACTTCCAGGTACAGAACTCGTGGATTATCTCGATTTGCGGGAGGGCCCGGAACCGAACCCCCGTGAATGTCGAGGGCCTACTGTATATATATATATATATATATATATATATATATATATATCCTGCGATGGCCTGGTGAGCTATCCAGGCCGTATCCCACTCTCACCCAGTCAGATGAAATGGGCGCCAGCCTGTATTTACAGTACACATTACACAGTTTGGTATTTCCAAAACAAGTTGACCCTGAAGTCTATCTCAGCCAACTCTAGATGGAGGTGCCGTACACCCTGAAACAGTTCAGCAGTATATCACAGTGGCAACACACACAACCATTTGCATTCACATTTGGAACAATTTGAAAGAGCAAACCAGCCCAGCATGCATGTATTTGCACTGTCGGAGGAAGCCGGAATACCCGGAGGAAACAGTCAGCTCAAGTAATCCAGACACAACAAGAATGCCACTGCTAAACCAGGACTCAATCCCAAGCACTTTCTTTCTGTGAGGCAGATGTACTTACCATTATTCCACTAAGCCCAAACACCCAAATATTAAATATATGGAGGGTCTGGCATTACTTCTGATGACAAAAATAAATGATATTCTTATTCTTGTGGTAACATTCAACAATGTGTTGACACCTTTAAATTCTGACCGTTTCCCTTCCATTTGCTTGTGTAACACACAGCTTTACTGAACTGTCGAAGAGCTGCAATCTGGTTTACTCGATTAAAGGGGCTTTTGGAGGCAAGTTGGAGGTGATCATGCTCATTGAATCTTTCTGATTGTTTTCAGGGTTGCTGCACAGGAATCCCGCCGGAAGAAGAAAGAATATTTCAGCTTGCTCGAGAGCAAAATCAAAACAACGACCTCATCAAAGAAAATAAAATTTTAAAAGAAAGATTAAGGGCTCGTGGCCTCATAAATGTATAGATTATTAAATCTGTTTGTGGATATTTGATAATTTAATATTAATAATCTAAATACCAGGGTGATTATTTTCTACTGATCATATAATTATACAATTTTAACATTGTTTATACTTGTTTCTGTTCATATGTTTTAACTTTGTATTATATTTGAATAATAAAATACAATTTTAATAAAAAAACCTAAAATGTTAATCATCATCATCATCATCATCATCATCATCCTCATCATCATCTTCCGCTTAGTCCAGGGTCGGGTCGCGGGGGCAGCAACCTAAGCAAAGAGGTCCAGACGTCCCTCTCCCGAGCCACTTCCTCCAACTCTCCCGGGGGGACACTGAGGCGGTCCCAGACAGATGGATGGTTCCAGAGCCCAATCTATGCGTTGAGGTGAGCCCGACTATATCTAGTCGGTATCTCTCCACCTCATGTACCAAATCAGGCTCCTTTCCCGCCAGAGAGGTGACATTCCATGTCCCGAGGGTCAGAGTAAGTAGCCGAGGATCGGTCCGACAGAATCCATGCCTTTGGCTGCCACCCAACTCACATTGCACCCGATCCCTAAAACTCCTCCCACGGGTGGTGGGTCCATGGGAGGGTGGACCCATGTCTCCTTTTTGGGCTAGGCCCGGCCAGGCTCCATGGGCATAAGCCCGACCACCAGGCGCTCACCTTCGAGCCCCTCCCCTGGGCCTGACTCCAGGAGGGAACCCTGGTGACCCGCGTCCGGGCAAGGGAGACTGCTTCCTGTGCTCTCTCTCAGATGTCATGTGTCATAGGGTGTTTTTTGAATCGCACTTCGTCTGGACCTTCACCCCGGTCCTGTTTGCCTTGGGTGACCCTACCAGGGGCATTTGCCCCCGACAACATAGGTCTGAGGATCATTAGGTCACGCAAACCCCTCCACCACGATAAGGTAGCAATTCAGGGAGGGGTAAAATGTTAAGATTAAAATAAAATGTAAATACTGAATAAATATATTATTTATGTTTCATTTTTTTGTGACATTTGTTTCATTACTGTGTGTGTGTGTGTGTGTGTGTGTGTGTGTGTGTGTGTGTGTGTGTGTGTGTGTGTGTGTGTGCACGTGAGAGAGAGAGAGATTCAGAAGTCATCTTCATGTCTGTGTATGTCTGAAGGAGAGAGAGATATTCAAAAGTTTTGTGTGTGTGTGTGTGTGTGTGTGTGTGTGTGTGTGTGTGTGTGTGTGTGTGTGTGTGTGTGGGGTTTGTGTGTGTGTGATTCAGAAGTAGTCTCTGTATGTGTGTGTCTGCTGTCAACTGTATGCTGTGTACCAAGGTGAGAACCGCCCACTCCATCATTCTACTCACCACTACACCATCGTGCCGCCCTAATAATAATAATAATAATAATAATAATAATAATAATAATAATAATAATAATCTTTTATGTTCCCAAGATGTAACCACACACCTGCCCATCACTGAAGTACAACACTGTACCTGTTGGAGTCCTCTCCACTCAATCAGGTCCAGATGGCAGGTGAGTTTCAGACACACACACACACACACACACACACACACACACACACACACACTCGTACTCTACAATCCAGTGTTTTAATGCCGTTTTTAATCACTTTAACCCCTACAGATGAACACATGCATCCCCTTCTTGAGGAAATCCATCCGACCAAACCAAAGCTCAGCACCCGGATGCTCATCGAAGGGGAAAATAACTATAACATCATGAGCATGATTCCAGACAAACATCTGCTGTGTACCAAAGGTGAGAAACGCCCATTCCATCACTCTACCGTGTTTCAGACCTAATTCTTTAAAATGTAAATTATGAAAACCGAAACAAAACTCATCCCAACAAATCCCTCTTTCCTCACGTGTGTGTGTGTGTGTGTGTGTGTGTGTGTGTGTGTGTAGCTGGGAATAATGTAGGCTGAACGGAAGGCGAGGGAAGCTGGTCACAGTGTGGTAAGGATTTTAATTGGAATAAATCTGGGTGCATATTTTCACTTCCTTGAGTTCTCTGATAATATTTTGAATTTAAATATTTATCACCTCATCACAGTTGTGTTCGATCCTCATGTTTGCCTTCTGTGTTTCTCTTTCAGGAATACACGGGAAGGCTTTTCACAAATAAGAAAAAAAGGAAGGAGTGGCCAAGAGAATTTTTTATTGATGTAAATACCTGTGATTAATAAATATAAAAAATAAATATTTTTTCTTATTCATCCAAGAATCAACACATGGCTGTATCATTTAAATTCCACCTCCCTATTCCGTCCTATCGGGACTACGTGAGATGCGCATGCACAGAAAAATCAGTTCGCGTGAGTAGAATATCAGGATTCAACATCCGTTTTATCTCTGCTACGGTTTTTGAAATTTCGCCCATTAGAAGTGGAAGTTCGAAGAACTTTGTGAGGACTGAATGTGATTCATTGGTTTAAAAGTCAATTTCGGAGACTTCAAGCCGGTTCGCTTGAACGACAGCTGTGATTTTGACCAAAACGGCCACTGGTCGCGGTCAGCCCACAGGGCTAGAACAATGGCAACACATGGTGTGCCAGCAACAACGCTTCTCTTGCAATTCTCTCGTTGGAAGTGGAAGATCGAAGAATTATTGGAGGACTGAGAGTGATTCTTTGTTTGAAATAATTTTGGAGATTTCTAGTTGTAATCCCTCAGTACTTCATAGGTCGGTGGAATTACAATCAAATATCCCCTTACAGGTAAGTCTCATTTAATTGTGTAATTAAAATGCACTTCACACCTAAAACAAAATCACTGATGAGCTCCAAACTCGGTTGAAGCTCTTCCCCATTGCTGCAGCCCACCCAGAAAGGTATCAACCTCCAAACTTCTTGTTCAAACTACAAATCCATCTCTCCTCTGCTGAAATATTCCACCTGGCGTTGATTAAAACATTTCAACAGCTTTATAATTCGCATAATTAAAAAGATATCTCTACTGGGCTGTCAGCAGGCCCAGATCCATCAGGACGAAAATACATCTATAATGGATATTATTTACAACAGCATTCAGCAAGTCATTATAACTAATAACAGACAGCTCCATGTCTCTTCTTTTTTTTCCCTTTCGGCTTTTCCCTTCAGGGGTCACCACAGCAAACTATCCGCCTCCATCTCACCCTATCCTCTGCATCTTCTTCTCTTATGCCAACGACCTTCATGTCTTCCTTCACCACATCCATAAATCTCTTCATTGGTCTTCCTCTAGGCCCTCTGCCTAGTAATTCCAACCTCAGCATCCTACTACCAATATACTCACTATCCCTCCTCTGTACATGTCCAAACCATCTCAATTTAGCCTCTCTGACTTTGTCTCCAAAACCTCTTCTATGTGCTGCCCCTCTGATGCACTCATTCGTGATCCTATCCATTCTTGTTACTCCAAAAGAGAACCTCAACATTTTCATCTCTGCTACCTCCAGCTCTGCCTCCTGTCTTTTCCTCGGTGCCACTGTTTCTAAACCATACAACATCGCTGGCCTCAACACCGTGTTGTACACTTTTCCTTTCATTCTTGCCGATACCTTTCTATCACACCGGACACTTTTCTCCAACCATTCCAACCTGCCTGCACACGCCTCTTCACCTCTTTTCCACACTTTCCATTGCTCTGGATTGTTGAGCATAAGTACTTAAAATCCTCCACCTTCTTTATCTCTGCTTCCTTTAACCTCACCGTTCCTCTTGAGTCCTTCTTGTCCACACACATGTATTCTGTCTTACTGAGGCTAACCTTCATTCCTCTCCTTTCCAGGGCATACCTCCACCTCTCTAGATTTTCCTGCATTTGTTCTCTGCTCTCACTACAGATCACAATGTCATCTGCAAACATCATAGTTCATGGAGATTTTTGTCTGACCTCGTCTGTCAGCCTGTCCATCACCATAGCAAACAAGAAGGGGCTCAAAGCTGATCTTTGATGCAGTCCCACGTCAACCTTGAATTCTTCTGTCACACCAACAGCACACCTCGACACTGTCTTACATCTATCATACATGGCTTAGGCCACTCTAACATACTTCTTTACCACTCCCTACTTCTACATGCAATACCACAGTTCTTCTCTTGGCACCCTATCATATGCTTTCTCCAGATCCACAAAGGCACAATGCAGCTCCTTCTGACCTTCTCTGTACTTCTCTATTAACATCCTCAAAGCAAACACTGCATCTGTGATGCTCTTTCTTGGCATGAAACCAAACTGTTGTTCACAAATGCTGACCTCTTCCCTTCGTCTAGCTTCCACTGTTCTTTCCCATAACTTCATCATATGGCTTATCAGCTTTATCTCTCTGTAGTTGTCACAGCTCTGCATGTCTCCCTTGTTCTTAAAAATGGGCACCAGTACTCGTCGTCTACATTCCTCCGGCATCTGCTCACCCTCAAAGACCTTGTAGAAAATTCTTGTCAGAAAATCTACTGCTACCTCTCCTAGACACTTCCATGCCTCCACAGGTATATCATCAGGACCAACTGCCTTTCCATTCTTCATCCTCTTCAATGCTCTCCTCACTTCACCCTTCCTAATCTTTGCTACTTCCTGATCCTCAACGTTCACCTCTTCTACTCTTTTTTCTCTCTCATTTTCCTCATTCATCAGCTCTTCAAAGTACTCTTTTCATCTTCCCAGCACACTTCTGCCATCAGTCATCACATTTCCCACTCTGTCCTTAATCACTGCCGACCTGTATAAATCAATTTTTCTCTCCTTACTGTCCAACCGCGCATACAAGTCATCATATGCTCTCTGTTTGGTCTTTGACACTACTACCTTCACCTTATGCTTTGTCTCCCTGTACTCCTGTTTACTCTTCTCGAAATTCCCCACTTCTTCTTCTCTAACCTCTTCCTGTGTACATACCCCAGCAAGTCCTCATTCCACCACCAAGTCTCCTTAGCTACTTTACTTCTACAGGACACACCAAATACTCTCCTTCCTGTCTCCTTGATCACATTTGCTGTGGTGTTCCAGTCGTCTGGAAGCACTTCCTGACTACCCAAAACCTGTTAAACCTCCTCCTTGAAGACAACATGACACTCTTCCTTTTTCAAATTAAACCACTTTGTCTTCTGCTCTAACTTTGCCTTCTTCACCCTCCTCACCATCAGCAAGACCCTGCACACCACCATCCTATGCTGTTTGGCAACGCTCTCACCCACTACTACTTTGCAGTCACTGACTTCCTTCAAATTACATCATCTACACAAGATGTAGTCTACCTGTGTGCTCCTACCTCCGCTTTTATAAGTCACCGTATGCTCCTGTCTCTTCAGGAAGAAAGTATTCACCACAGCCATTTCCATCCTTTTTGCAAAATCTATCAACATCTGTCCTTCTGTGTTCCTGTCCTGGATATCAAGCCTGCCCATCACTTCCTTGTCCCCACTGTTGCCTGCACTAACATGTCCATTGAAGTCTGCACCAATGACCACTCTTTCACCTCTGGAGGTACTCTGCATCACTTCATCTAACTCACTCCAGAATCTCTCCTTCTCTTCTAGCTCATCCTGCCTGTGGGGCATAAGCACTAACAACATTGAACATCACGCCTTCAATCTCTAACTTGAGACTCATCACTCTGCCTGACACTCTTTTCACTTCTAGAACATTCCTGACCAACCCCTTGTTCAAGATGACTCCGACTCCATTTCTCTTCCCATCCACACCATGATAAAACAGCTTAGACCCTGCTCCTTAGCTTTCTCATCTTGTTACCTTTCCACCTGGTCTTCTGAACACACAGTCTGTCCACCTTCCTCCTCTGCATCATGTCAGCCAGCTCTCTACCTTTTTCTGTCGTAGTTCAACCATTCAAAGTCCCTACTCTCAGTCCAAGATTTATGCTTTTCCTGGTCTCTCTCTGCCTGATGATAGAAGCATTTAGAATTAACAAAAACTATATTAATCAACATAGAGAATTAATTTGCTCTTGTTTCTGTTTTGTATGTGTTACAGTGATAATTTATAAATAGACAAGTTCCGATGTGTGTGTGTGTGTGTGTGTGTGTGTGTGTGTGTGTGTGTGTGTGTTTTAACATGAGCCTCCATCTTTTTACACATGTTGATACATTTACATAAAACTGACATAAAGAAAAAGCGAGAGAGAGAGAGAGAGAGAGAGAGAGAGAGAGAGAGAGAGAGAGAGAGAGAGAGAGAGAGAGAGAGCGAGCTTAATTTAAAAATTCATAAAAAAAAGTTAAGTTCCCCCACGCAAGATAACGGGGTTCTCAGATGCCGGCCATGTCCCTCACTGTCTACAATGAATGTCTATAGTGCGGTTCATGTAAAGGAGCCATTGCTGACTTTCATGAAGAGGAGCTGAAAATCCGTCAGCAAGTTTCTACCCTGCAATGGTGTGGCAAGCCGTCCAGGGTGTACTCTGTCCTCGCCCAGAGTTGGCTGAGATGGGTGTCAGCCTCTCCACAAGCTCTGAGTAGAATTCACTGATAAAAAAAATGAATGAGTGAAAAAAAATAAAGTCTTCCATACATCCTTATTTCATGGAGCAAATTGTAAATATCATTGTGAAGGCGGAGCCTGTATTTGCTGTTATTATACATTATGTACTGGAACACAGGAACTTAAATCACAGGCTTTTAATGTACAGTGCAGTGTTGTCAGACACGTGTAAAGAAGTGGTGTAGAATAAACATGCCTTATATTTACATATAAATAATTAAACGAAATTTAAGATTTCGACATAAACAATCTATAAAGCACAGTAAACAGTAATGAATGAAACTAATTCAATATTCAGTGGGATGATGACTTGTTGTTTTGAAAATAGAACGTCATCAGGTTCAGTTTGTGAACTTTTATAAGTACAGAATCTACTTATCTCTTACAGAACCAGCACCAGCTCTCATGGAAATGTTGATTGTCACACTTGATTATTTATTTATTATTTATCGTTATCTTTGTACTGGTGTTACTGAATATACTGGTCATGAAATGAACTCCTCTCCCTCCCTGCAGTACATTGACTTTATTTACTACGTTATTTATTATCTCACACTTAAATTAAAATAAGCTCGGCTGACTAAATTAAAGTTCAATATGAGTAGAACTGGAGTTTGTGTTTTGAGAAATTAATTATAGAAACAAATCGAGAAAGATTCAACATTTTTTCAGAGTAGTTGAGATAAACCAGATCCCACAAACCACCATCGAGAAACTCCAAGGCCTCTCTCGATGTGAATTCACAACGTCATAGCTCACAGTAAATCTGCAACCAAATCCATTTCTTGTCCTCCTTCAGACATTGTGGGACAAAAACGCTATTAAATCAACACAACAATAGATTCGCTCGTGCAGCTCACTACAGATGCAGTTTGCTAGCTCCGGCTAGTCCACTCTCTCACTATCCAATCAGAGGGTTTGAAAACGCTGATGTTTCTGTGCGCTTGCTCTAAATCTGATTGGTTAAAGCAACAGTTTTCCCGACACTTATTTTATGCTACAGGGCCCGCAGAACTGATTATGAAGGTCTCCGGGTAGATTTCTGACCCTGGCAACAAATCATGGCTGAAATGTGATTGGTTAAATGTTTAAATATGAAAACACACATCTGGAAGCAGCACAACCAGAAAAGCGATGAAAGGAAACTGACAATTTGGAATTATTTAATAAGTATTCATGGACAAAATATAATTAACATCAGTCTGTGATTCAGATATTTTTAGGCCAGCAGAGAAGGCCTTGCAGGCCCTGACGGTCC
Organism: Plotosus lineatus; assembly: GCA_024760905.1. Taxonomy (NCBI): domain Eukaryota; kingdom Metazoa; phylum Chordata; class Actinopteri; order Siluriformes; family Plotosidae; genus Plotosus; species Plotosus lineatus. The sequence continues at coordinate 986,878 of CM045744.1, read as the reverse complement.
ACCACTGGGTGAGAGCATATCCTAGCAGCCACACATTT
>CM045744.1:979340-981840 GCA_024760905.1 Plotosus lineatus | reverse complement strand
ATAGAGTTTTGAAATTACATCAATTGTTGAATGATTTGATCGAAAACCAAATTGAAGTGGAGATAACAGACCGTAATGTGTCATATATTTATAGAGTCTGGTATGGACTACTTTCTCTAAAATTTTCGAGAATGAAGGTAATATTGAAACTGGTCTATAATTATTCATTTCACTTCGACTTTTTGATGAATTTATGGGGGCGACCTTTGCAAGTTTAATATTTTGAGGTTCTATTCCAGATTGCAATGATTTATTTATAATAATAGAAATGGGTGTAATCACAGCGCTTTTTAGTGATTTCAAAATGGAAATACTTATGTCATCAGGACACAAACTTTTTTTTGTATGATATAATTCAAAAATATCAGTGTGTGTGTCATGAGAAAGGAATGAGATCTACCGTGAGTGTTGCGACGTAAATAATCATCAAATGTGATTTGTGAGTTGGGAATATCCCGAGCAGATTTGGGGCCGATATCACTAAAATATTCACAAAAAGTATCAGCTGTTATCCTGTTATCATTTATTACTTCATTTTGAATATTAAAAGTGTCAGATACAGACTGTTTATTATTACTTTTTCCAATAATAGAATTAAACAGTTTCCAGGTTTTCTTGAGATCATTTTTATTCTGTTCGAGTTTGTTAGAATAGTACAATGATTTAGCCCGTCTTTTATCCTTCTTATAATTATTTATAAATTCAACAAATCTGTTCCATTCTAAACATCCTTCAGCTTTACCCATTGTTCTGCGATATATAATATTTTTCTTTTTAGATAAATTGATCAAATCCTTTGACATCCATGACTCTCTTATAATATTTGGCGAATTAAATTTGATTTGTTTTTCTGGTGTGTATAGATCCAATAAAGCGGATCGAGTTCCAAAGAACTATTTACTGTCTTAGTGAACATCAGGACCATTAAGCTCGAGCTCCCAATTAATATCCTGGACATGTGAGGCTGGACAAGAGAGAGCATTGTCTTTCATTTTTCTGTATTTGATCATAGAACAAGCTGCTTTATCATAAGTTTTACTCCCAATTAAAGTTCGGCAAGGCAGATGGTCAGAGATGTCGGAGTTTAAACCGCGAGAGATCAATTTCTGTTTGTGATTAAATTTAACAGAGATATTTTCTATTAAGGTTCTTGAATGATGTGTTATACGAGTTGGAATAGTAATAGTTGGTCCGATGCCCATTGAAATAAAAATATTCAATAACTCCCGAGTTCTTGCACGACTTTCCACATTCAATAAATTGAAGTTACTGTCAGTAGCAAGAATTAATAATTCTGTCCCCACGATAGTCAGACAAGTAATTAAGAATAGACTGATACCGTAAATAAGATTGTAACTCACTAGTCCCCGGCACTCGGTAGATCTCACCCAGAACCAGTTTCTCATTCCAGACAGGGTTCAATACTTCAATAAAAAGAGTTTCAAACTCAACATCATCATTAACTGTCAACATATCCAAAGTTCCACAGTCGAATTTATCAGATATGAAGATGACGACAGCGCCACCCCGCCACGGATCCTGTTATTGCACACAAACTGGTATCCAGCAATGGGAAACAGGTCAGCACTAATATCTGTCAAAAATGTTTCGCATATAAAAATAAAATCTACATGTACACCTGATACACGGAGTTCTGGTGTCATTATTTTCAATTCTTCATATTTAGAGGGAAACTTCTGATATTCAAATGTATACAAACATATTTATATGATTTTGAGCTCGAGACAAGTCTGCTCGTGTCAGAAATGTCACAATAGCTCCAAGTCAGAGTTGAGTCTAAGCAGAGGGTCACTTTCATCACCGTCATCATCATCATCATCATCATCATCATCATCATCACCGTCACCAACGTGATATCCGTCCAGGTTCCTGTTTAAAGTCAATGCCATCTGATTACAAACAAGACCTGCACCCGTTTGCTCTCACAGTGGCCACAAAATCTACCAAAGACATTTCACTCCCTGAGCCATAATACATACAACAGCATGCTATATACATCAACAAATTGAAACCGTATAATAATCATTAAATAAAATAAAAAAACACTGATTATAATATACAACTGTATGATTAGTAGTAGATTTTCTGATAAAAAATATAGACCGCTGAGGTTTTCTCCCTATATAATTACTTTCGAAAGGATATATATTACTATTTCAAAATGTAATTTACACTGAGGATAAAAAGATATATAAAGAGCATCTGTAATCTATTCAGTCTCTTCCAAATTGAACTCACAATATGTTTTGAAACAGGCTGCAGTGATCATCTCAAATGGTTTCTTCCTAAGATGAGAAGGACCAGGATGACGTGTACGTGTTGCATCATCATACAGTTGATGATGTCATTGTCTCGCATCATTTTGAGGAATTTGAGTCCACATCCCTGATCCCGATCTGAATCGTAGTTTCCGTATATCTCACCTCTGCTGTCAGAACGAGAAGCAAAGATAATATGAGATGAAATGGTAAATTCAGGC